>JAVJIF010007806.1:0-225268 GCA_038442645.1 Agave tequilana
CAATTGAAAGATAAAATACGAGTTTTCTCCCCCTTTATGAAATACCAAATAAAACAATGTCTAAGCTTGTATTAGAATACCAATTGAAAACTAATCAATTGAAACATGATGATCATTAAAACTCAAGCTTAGCATAAATAATATATATTATGAAAGATTAGATACTAATCGAAATTGATACAATTTGAAGTGAAAGCATACATACATAAAAATATATATGAGCATACAAGAAATGTCAATATTGATACCAATTGAAAGAATTCAATGATACCAATTGAAACAACAATAATATCAAGTGTATACCTCATATTTCCTACCACCCATTTCATGCTCATGTTTAAAATGATTTTCAATAAAAATCATACAAGGTATGGTCGCCCATCCAACCGCCCGTTGAAGTAGGGGTTTTCAAAATAATAGGTTTGAAAGTAAAGTATGTTTGAAAATGTCTGCCATATGAAGAATATCGCAACTAGTTATAGGAAAATTTTTGTAAACTAGTACGAAATCCTTCAAGTAAGAATAAAATAAGAATATATTCCATAAAACACATGTAAATCACATAATCACCAACACTCAAAATCTATGAAGCATATATCATACTCATAAAACTAAAATCATGAGAAAACTAATAAAGTAAGTGAACAAGTGTTATGTGACACATATCAACATGAAAATATTCAATTAAGCTCAATTAAGATATTCCTTAAAATATGAAAACATGAACTCATAAAACTAAATTTTCATTAAAATAATTTATACTTCAAGGCATATGTATGACTTATACAAAAAGGTATAAATACATACCAAACACAAACGAGTCCACAAAGATATATGCATGAAGGCACGTGGCTCAAAGGATGTATATGTATAATCAAGAGTTTGGATAGATAGACATATACATGAAGCTAAACATATAATCATAAAACATGTCCAAAAAGGGAATACAAGTTTAAAATGCATGAATCATCAAAACTAGACTATACTAGCACCTCTGATGGGTAAAATGAACGTTCAAGCATAAACATATAATGATCTATTTGTGGCCCACTATATGTGTGAGTATATATCCTAGTTTTAATGAAAACTAACATATAAACAAGTAATGAAATCACGAACATAAACGGGACATAAATCAACATGATAATCATAAAAATTGATCATTATGTAAATCTATATGCTATTGAACTATGAAATACATAATAGCTAAACAATGGTGAGAACACAAAAATAAATGGTCCATATAATCAAGGGTGATCTTAAAAGCTATACATGCATGTCAAGATCTAAGAATCATGGCATTTAACATAATAAACTATAAACATCAAAATAAAACAAAAATCATAACATACATATGGACATTATGTATATGCATGTGCAATAGATTTAGGAAATACATATTAGTTAAAAACAAAGTGAGAACACATAGATATAGATTCATATAAAACATGGGTGTCTCAAATAACTAAACATGTATATCACTAATCTAATGAACATGACATAATCATAATAATCAAGAACATCAAAACATGCTATAAATAATGAACATGAAAAGCATGCAAATATAAACGGGAGTTAGAGATCGATACCAAATCGATGAAGGCACCTCTCTAGTTCTCTAAACCAAAGTGGTCTTCCTACCAAACCTTCCCTTGAAAGTGATGCATCCAAATAATCCTCATGAAGCACGGAACGCATCCACCTCAAGGTACCGCAACTCTCACATCATGCGAGAGCCCACACCTACATCAACACAATAGGGGTGGTCTTTGGTACCCATTTCCTTTTGGGTCCATATGGGTTAGTATTTTTCCTAACCCAAACAAAATTATTTGCTAAAATTTCATCATGTATTCTATCATAGCAAAATCTAGCAAGGTGGCTCTTACGTCCACAATGTGTACAAGTGTACACATGAGCATACATAGTGTGATGGGTGTGTACGTGAGGAGCATGTGTATGCCGTGGAGGGTGTGCATGCAAAGATGGAACTTGTTTCTTTCGAACCAAGGATTCCAAGCGTGTATGATTCAAAGCACAATGGCTCAAAGTGGAGCCCAAACAATCAACACTTTTCTTCAAAACATTTATATCATTTTCAATACTTGAAGATAAAGTGGAGCATGCAATAGATATGCTAGGTGAAGCTACACTAGCATGGCAAACATGTGAATCTATATCATTTTTTAAAGATTTATTTTTATTTAAAACTAAATCTAATTCTTTTGAAATAAACTCAATTTCATTTTTCAAAAGATGGTTATCCTTTAAAATAAAATCTAATTTGAAGATAAGACCTCATTGTTTTTCACAATATCATTACAATCATTTTTACTTTTCAAAAATTCATTTTCCTTTATGGCAAGGTCTAGTTGAGATTTAAGTGAGTCACGTTCACTACAAATCTCTTCCTTCTCTTGCAAAATCAAATCAAAGTTTGAACACAAATCCTCATATTCTTCTTTTAGTTCAAAATTCTTCTTTTTCAAAAGATCATTTTTTTTCAAAAAATTTTCAAACTTTTTAGCAAGTTCCATATTTAATGTTTGTACTTCTAAACACCCATAGCAATAGGAACTAGTACTAGCATCTAGTTGAGATTCCGATTGTACCTCAAGGGAGTCATTCCATGAGACAATGCTCATCGGACTTGTCTCTCCTAGATCTTCTCATCTTTTCGATAATCTTTGTAGCTCGAGAGAAGTCAAAATGCTCCAAACTGCAAAAGTCGAATCATAGTAAGCAAATATATGTAAGAAATCTTTATCAAGAGATGCTCTAAGTGTCTTAAGGGCTAATGCATTGGCCTTTTTATGTTTGCTATCAGTAGGGTAGGTTTCCTTGGTAATAGCTTGATATACTTTATTACCTAATGCTTTCAAATGACAACTCATCTTGGCCTTCCAAATATCAAGTCTAGAAATGTCAAACATAGGAGGGCTATCCATGAGTGCAAACATAGTGCAAGTGCAAATTCAATGAAGATTAGCAAACCAGATATCACTACTAGTGTTAAACCTAAATATCAGGAGCGTAGGCTCTGATACCAACTGAAATCACCTAGAGGGGGGTGAATAGGTGATAATGCTAATCTAATGAACTAAATGCGAAATTTAAAACTAATTGCAATAACACACAAGCAAGTATATGATATAGCAATATGATCAATGCACAAAGTAAAAAATAGAGAGAGAGAGTAAGAGTCAATGGATCAAGCGCAAACAACGAGATTTGTTTCGAGGTTCGAGCACCTAGCTCTACATCCCGCCTTCACCAGAAGGATTACGAATCCACTAGCTTGTCCACAAAGGACTCCCACACAGGGAACCTGATTGTAATCCAATATTGCATATTTTACCTCATAATTCCCATGCATTTAGTTAATAAATATATGGTTTGTACTCATCTTCTCTACATATTTGCAGGTACACACTCTAAAGGAGATAAAGCAAATAATCACTTTAATAACACTAATTAAAGTGATTAAATCCAAGATTAAGATAGCCCCAAGATTTCAAATCAGATTCCAGAGAGATCCGCTCAACAACCCAAAGTTCTAGAATGCCACGTGGATAACAACTCGTAACAAGATCTCAACAGAAAGCGGAGATCCACGGCTCAAATCAAGCCGCGCAAACCCAAATCCAGCCGCAGATCTGCGGCAGATCTGGGCATCTGAGCCCCAGATTTCGTCCACCTGTCCGGGTTCTGGAGAGTTCTTCCTGGGGCTATAAATATGGGACCTTGGACCTGCGAGCAAAGACTGAACAGAGAAGAGAGAGAGATTAGTGTAAAGCTTGTAATTTTGTTAGTTTTTCTAGGATTTTGTAGCTCTCTATGATCTTCTTCCCTAGAATTCATTGTAAAAGAGAGCGATTGTGAGAGAGAGAGCTTGTGTATCAAGGGTGACACTTGAAGCAATAAGGATTGATCCATTCTCCTTCCTCTACTTGAGCTTGGTTCTAGTTTATGTGCTTTCTTTAATTGCTTTCTTTATTGCTTTCTTTAAATTCCTTGCAAATTTACTTCATGCTTTGTTTTACTTCTCTAATGGCTTTTAGCTAATTCTTTCTCCATGTACTAGCTAACCACTAGCCTTGCCATCTTCACTAACTCATGGGTGATTGCTTTATTTCATCTTGCAAGTTGTATGGTCTTCTCTTCTCCGATGGTTAAACCACTCATTTGACAAGTGAGAAAGTAATTAGATCAACACGCGAGACGAATCCACGCCGATGGAGTGACAACATGAGGCAAGCCTTCACCATCACGGAGTTTAGTAAGTATTGGTAAGGTAGTAAGGTAAGCTAGTCATGGAATGCTTCTTCTTTAAGTTTCCTTTTCTTTTCTTGTGAATACCAAATCCACTCTTGATTTCTTTTCCGATTTTTCCACCATGAACATATCCACCTTTTCTTTAGTTTCTTTTTCATTTGATTCACTATTTTATTAGCATAGAAGAATTCTCATTTACATTTCTTCACTACGATTCGTACGCTTCATCGCTAGCTCTCCCTGAGAATCGACTCGGTATAGCCTTATGCTATAGCGGAGACAAGAAGGGTACATCAAATACATTTTTATACTCATAATAAGTATACTTATTATGAGTTATAAGTATACTTATACTCATAATAAGTGATCTGGTGCCCTAAGACCGTCTGGTTTGGGAGTCATCGGTTAAAGGCTCGTTACAAGGTGAACTAGAAAGCCTAAACTAAGGGAAGAAAAAAGAAATATATATATATATATATATATATATATATATATATATATATATATATATATATATATAAATAAATAAATAAATAAATGGCTTGATGGTTGGAGTTGAAATCCCAAAATTTTCACTGAGCACGGTGTGCATACTATCTAGGTTTTATGAAAGATAAATATTCAATCCATTTTGAATTCTTACCTAATTGAAGACAAGATCTTGCATAGAGACTAAGTTTAAGAAGAATGATTATAGGTGGACTTATGACCTAAGATCACTTATATTTTTGCAAAATAGTTCGTAAACTTGTCTCTCTTTCAAAATGCGTTTTCAAAATACTAACATTTGTCTTCCTTCTTTATGGATTTTGTGGGTGCAATCCGCTGAAAACCCTCAGAGACAACACTCCTCCTCTAGGGTAACCTAGAGGTTTAAACGGCTTGTTGCCAACGCTCAGTGCAATCGCGTCATCTGCGAAAGTGGTGTAATAAAATTGGTAGTATAGTTTTTTTTTCTTTTCTTTGTTTTTGCTCGGGACGAGCAAAAAATAAGTGTGGGGGTGTGATTAGTCTACAAATTCTGCATTTTTATGTCGCATTTTCCACCAGTTTATGAATAAATAGTCGGTCTAATACGTGTTTGGTCTATATTGCAGGTACAACCAAAGTTCAGGGCAAAGATGGAATAAGAGGCTAATTCAGCTCATTTATGCTAATTAATCCCGCATTACTTGGAGGCCAAGCAAGGGATCATCTAGAAGATACATTGAACCTAGCCTCTAGCGCACATCAGACGGATCTGCGGTCGAAATTTCCCGAAATTAGATATATCTGGAAGCAGCTAAAAGCCAGACGAACGCGTGGCCCCGTCTCGTCTTCTGGAGCCTTCTTCTGCTATAAATAGCCCTGCAGTAGCCCAAACCGAGAGCAGTCTTCGTTTTTAGGAGTAGGTCCAGATTTTAGTGTAGGTGAGTGTTCTTCATCTCTTTTATTTTCTTTTCTTTGTTTTTAGATCATTGTAGTAGGGCTGTTTGATTCATAGAGAGAGAGATAGTGAGGGATTGATGTAATAGAGAGTGACACTCTATGTAATGGTGCCTCCTTTCTCCTCCATTGTAATCTCCTTCTCCTTCTACATGATTTCTAGCTAACTTTTTCTTCTCATGGCAATCTAACTACTAACCACTAACCTATCTAACCACTTACTTGATAATCCACATGAATCGGTTGCCTCTACAAGGCCTTGTTCTTGCAAGAGCCATTGATGCCAAAGATGATGGGTTCTAACATCTAACTTGCTAACTTGCTAACTTGCTAACCAAGCTAACTCTCTTTTATTTCATGCTCTTTTATTTCATGCTAGCTAACTTGCTAACTTGCTAACCAAGCTAACTCTCTTTTACTTCATGCTCTTTTATTTCATGCATTCTTTTAATTGTGGTGAGTTGATGCTTGTACTAGCTTGTTCTTGTTGCAATGTTGTGATTGTTATGAACCATCGTGAGCCATGCTTTGTACGTCTCTTTGAAGGCAAGGATTGTGATGGCCAGGATCAAAATGTGAGGCAACTATCTCGAAGAGGTTAGCATGGTTAGTGGAGTACTTAGTAGTTAGTAGCCATGAGTTTTCTTTCACCTTTGTTTTAGAAATCGTTTTCCAAATTCTTTTCTCATTTTTCTATCGGTGTTTTCATCGCCTTCTTAGTTTACCTTGTTCCATCTTCTTCACTTCTCTTTTGGTTTTTACATCGCCGTTTTCATCGCTCTCCTCACCTACCACATGCTTATTTTCATTTTCTCATTCTTTTTCATTCTTTCAACATAGAAGAATTGTTACATCTGACGTGACTAGAGACTGTTAATGCTTCTATCGCCTCCCTTCCCTGTGGATTCGACCCGTTAAGCCAATGCTATAACGTAGTATCGAGGGTACACTAAGCACATTCGAGCTTTTCATATGATTTCATAAATACACATTTTGAGTGCTTGTTTCCACCCCGATCAAAAAATGGCGCCGTTGCCGGGAGAGCAACGTTTTTAGGTTAAAGTGAAGTACTAAACGAATCTTCTTCTCTGTTTGCAGGTTACAGGTGAAGAAACAGAAAATCTTGCATTGCAGAAACATATAAGCGGACCTGGGCCTCTGCTCTCGAAAGCAGAGACCAGATCCCTCTGACTTACCGCGTTCTGCCGCGTGGGCGCGGCAAGGAGGAGTTGACTTCTAACCATTTTTCTGCAGGGTCTCTTGCTCTGCAAAATACAGCTTCTGCAATACTTAAATTCTTGTTTGCTTCACCATATACCTGCTAATTTAATCAACAGTAAAAAATGGTTATAATTGTTAAAAATTGTTTAGACATTTGCATTTCTAGGCACGTGTCTTTTCAATTCTTTACTTTTACTGTTGAAGAGTGCTGGAGGCAAGGTACGTTTCGCATTGCATTTAGACTAGGACAAACTCTTTGCTTGATTTTCATGCTTTGAGTGAATCTTAGTTATATCTCTTGTACACTTGCACCAATTCAATTTTAAGGGCATTACCGATAATAAGATAAGTGGGGAGTTCATTACCCTTTCCTTAGCCCAAAAACCACACCCATCACTCACAATCCCAAGCTTGTAAATAAAATTTGAATAGACGTGGCCCTAGGGACATCTCGGACTCATTAGGAGATTTTCCTAAGGGGAAAAGTGTTGGAAATTGACTTCTGTAAAATCAGTGTCTAGGAAAGGGGTTGAGGGCCGAAAGCCCGAAGGTTGCTGGTTACTTAATTAAGGAACGTCTCTGACGGAAAACCTCCCACCAACCTTACCCTTCCCTGGCTGATTTGCTTATAGTCAAAGTCTACACTAAACCTCCTGTGGACGATCTAAAGTTAGGAGTCGTCTAGGTCCAGGATCCTTATATAGCTGGGATTGATTTTTCTTTATTGTTTGTTATTTTTATTTTTCTTTTTCGCTGGTGTGATCGGTGCACGTTGTTTGTGACTTTATATGTAAGAGTGGTTCTGTAATTCCAATTCAGCAAGACTTGCTAGACTTTCTACACTTACACAACCACTTGACACCATGACCAAACGTCTCACTTCAAGATCGATTTTATCCGATTCGCACCTCCATTCCATCTTGCATTCTTCTCCCCGACCTAATACAAATCACTTCGAGCTGAAACCGCAATTCATTAATACACTTCCCCATTTTCATGGTCTAGAGTCTGAGGACGCATACCTCTTTATTCGTGAGTTTGAAGAGGTATGCCAAATGATGAGAATTTCCCACTGTCTGAGGATGCTGTTAGGTTGCGGTTCATACCGTTTGCACTTAAGGATTTAGCTAAGAAATGGCTTTATAATCTTCCAGTCAGTTCCATATCTTTATGGGAGGATTTTGTTAAAGTCTTTCTTAAGAAATTCTATCCTCCACAAAACAGCAGCCTCATGAGAAAGAACATAATGCAATTCAAGCAGGAACCAAATGAACCTTTCTGGAAGTATCTTGAGCGTTTCAAATACCTTCTTGCCCTGTGTCCCCATCACGGCATAGAGAAATGGCGTCTATGCCAGATTATCTATGATGGATTAGATTACCAAACAAAAACCCTTTTAGAATCCATGTGCCAGGGGGAATTTTTGAAGAAAGATGAACATCAGGGGTGGGATCTCTTTGAAACCCTAGCTGAGAAAACCATTCAGTGGGAGTCATGCCCTGATAACCGACTCTCACTACTTCCAGAACTGGTACACACTCCAAAGAATCCTCTATAGCTGCAGAAACCAAGATCACACAATTATGAAGAGGATAGAACTGCTTGAGTCAAAAGGGAATTCTGTGGTCAACCAGGTCAACCCATTGCCTTTGATTAACCGGGTTGCACCAACTGTCATGACCTTAGCCATGTATTTGAGGAGTGTCCATTATATCAGCCCAATCATTTCAGGAGAACATGAATGCAGCTTTTACCAGACCCCCATACTCCAACACTTACAAGTCGGGATGGCAGAACCATCCAAATTCTTTATGGAGTCAGTCTGGTCCTGAGCATCATATGCCACCACTTCCATATCCATACAATGCTCAGTTTCACCCATCCAGTTTCGATCATAATTCACTGTATGTTCATCCATCTCAAAGTCCACCACAGTTATATCAGTCTTATCATATGCCACCATCATATGACCAATCACAATTACAATCTCCATATTTTCAACATCCACCCCAGCATAATTCTGAGATATCTGAGTTGAAAAAATGCTAGAAACCTTTACAAAGAACCAGGAGCAGGAGTTGAATAAATAAAGGTCCAAATTGGTCAATTGGCTGAGAATCAAAAAGAATGTTCCCAGCCAGCCATTGCCAAATCCCAAACACCACTTCCCTTTGAATGAAGTAGAAGATTCAGACCAGTCAATGTCATGCTATTCATACCCTGAGATCTGGAAAACAAGTTGACAATAGGTTTCTAGTCCACCATCTCATCCATTACCAAAGCCAACACCTCATGTCCCAATGCCACCAACTTCTGACAACCCATCCTCTAGTTCAGAGCCATCCATCTCAAGCCAAGGAGAAAGAAAAGATAGATGAGCAACCTTATAAGCCTAGAGTACCATATCCAAATAGGCTTCTAACAACAAGTCAAATGCTCACATGGAGAAGATAAAAGAACATTCAATAAGGTCCAAATCAATGTCCCTCTTCTTGATGCCATAAACAAGTGCCATCATATGCCAAATTCTTGAAGGAAATGTGCACCAAGAAGAGGAAGACCCAAGTTCCTAAAAAAGTCTTCCTAGCATCATCCATCAATGAGCTGCTCACTGGTCCAATTCCTGTTAAATACAAAGACCCAGGGAGCCCCACCATTTCATGCATCATAGGACAGACTATAATCATAGGGCACTTCTTGATTTGGGGCCAGCATTAATCTCCTACCTTTCTCTGTGTACCAACAATTGGGTTAGGTGATCTCCTCCCGACCCAAACATGACCATCCAATTGGCTGATCGCTCTGTTACTAACCCAAGGGGGTAATTCATGATGTCCTTGTCAAAGTTGGAGAATTCTTTTATCCTGTTGACTTTGTTGTCCTTGAAACAAAACCTGTGTCAAATTCTAATCAAAGGGCACAAATTCCTGTCATTCTGGGACGACCATTCTTGGCTACTGCAAATGCAATCATTAATTGCCGGAATAGATCAATGAGGTTGACTTTTGGTAACATGACACATGAACACAATGTCTTCCACACACAGCCTCACAAAACAAGAGATCAAACATTTGAGGTTAGCTTCATTAGTAACAATTGTGAGGAGGAAGGTGAAGATCCAAAAGATGAGTCACAATCTTGTGATTCTCTTATCCGAGTACCCTTTCAAACGGGGAAAGTTGATTTGGATATTTTCACTTTCAATGAACCAATCTAACTGTATCTGAACCTCCGATTGATATATCATTTGAAGACTTGTTTGCTGAAGAGATCATGTGTTTAGATGAGTCAACTCGGGGAAAGTTAGCTGATTGTCCACTTCCGGATGTTGATTTGAGTTTTGAAGAATTATATGGAGAAGAGTTAAAATTTCTTAAATTGGAAGTGATGAGATTCTGAGTGAGAGCGGTGATAAGGAATTTGTTTGTGAACAATGTGGTGGAATGAGTGTGCATGATAATAACAATCAATTGAATCTGGAAACACCTAAGGCTAACAAAATTCATACCGTTTCCCACTGAGCTCACGAAAGCAAACGCACTGGAATGATGGGAAACGGGCCAGAGGAAAAGACAAAAGCCTAGGTAATTATTACACTTGTATATACTCTTTGTAAATAATTTTTTGCACTTTTTTGTAAATAAAAGTTTCTTACCTCTTACCTATTTCATGCATACATATATCATGATGCATTGAGGACAATGCATGAAATAAGTGTGGGGGAGGGTTTACTAACATAGAGTTTTTAGATTTTCTTTCTTTTACACTTCTTTTAGAGTTTTAGACTTTCTTTCTTTTACATTCCTTTTAGAAATAAAAAAAATAAAAATATATAAAAAAAATAAATAAAATAAAATAAAAATAAAAACTTTTTGAAATAAGAGACAGTTTTGTTCTATTTTTAAGAAAATTAAGATGTATCTTAGAAATTAAGAAAGCCTTAATTATGACATCTTAAACCTAGTTGAAGTAATAGATCTTGTTTGAAATTATAGGCTAAGTAAGAAAAATTGGTGAGATATTTTTTATCTTGAATTTTTTGCCTTAGATAAGTATGCACTTCACACTTACACATTTCTTGGGATGGAAACAAAGACCAAAAATGCCATATAATAAATAAAAAAATAAAAAATAAAAAAAAGAAAAAAATATATATATAATAAACATCACCTATTAAGCTGGAGAATTATGCCTCAAGAGCATGATTATTCACGCCTAACGGTGGTAAAGGAAATAAATAATCCCCTTTAGTTTCGTGGCCTTTTCTACTCGAGACCTTAAACCCGAGGGATGTTTTCTCATCTGGTGCCCTAAGACCGTCTGGTTTGGGAGTCATCGGTTAAAGGCTCGCTACAAGGGTAGACTAGAAAGCCTAAACTAAGGGAAGAAAAAAGCATAAAAAGTATATATATATAAATAAATGGCTTGATGGTTGGAGTTGAAATCCCAGAGATTTTCACTTACACGGTGTGCATACTATCTAGGTTTTATGAAGATAAAAGTATTCAATCCAATTTTGAATTCTTACCTTAAATTGAAGACAAGATCTTGCATGGAGACTAAGTTTAAGAAAGAATAATTATAGGTGGACTTATGACCTAGGATCACTTATATTTTTGCAAAAATAGTTCATAAACTTGTCTCTTATTCAAAATGCATTTTCAAAACACTAACATTTGTTTTTCTTTCTTTATGGATTTTGTGGGTGTAATCCGCTGAAAACCCTCAGGAGACAACACTCCTCCTCTAGGGTAACCTAGAGGTTTAACGGCTTGTTGCACACGCTCAGTGCAATCGCGTCACCTGCGAAAGTGGTGTAATAAAATTGGTAGTTAGGATTTTCTTTTCTTTTCTTTGTTTTTGCTCGGGACGAGCAAAAGAATAAGTGTGGGGGTGTGATTGTAATCCAATATTGCATATTTTACCTCATAATTCTCATGCATTTAGTTAATAAATATATGGTTTTTACTCATCTTCTCTACATATTTGCAGGTACACACTCTAAAGGAGATAAAGCAAATAATCACTTTAATTAACACTAATTAAAGTGATTAAATCCAAGATTAAGATAAGCCCCAAGATTTCAAATCAGATTCCAGAGAGATCCGCTCAACAACCCAAGTTCTAGAATGCCACGTGGATAACAAACTCGTAACAAGATCTCAACAGAAAGCGGAGATCCAACGGCTCAAATCAAGCCGCGCAAACCCAAATCCAGCCGCAGATCTGCGGCAGATCTGGGGCATTGAGCCCCAGATTTCGTCCACCTGTCCGGGTTCTGGAGAGTTCTTCTGGGGCTATAAATATGGGACCTTGGACCTGCGAGCAAAGACTGAACAGAGAAGAGAGAGAGATTAGTGTAAGCTTGTAATTTTGTTAGTTTTTCTAGGATTTTTGTAGCTCTCTATGATCTTCTTCCCTAGAATTCATTGTAAAAGAGAGTGATTGTGAGAGAGAGAGCTTGTGTAATCAAGGGTGACACTTGAAGCAACAAGGATTGATCCATTCTCCTTCCTCTACTTGAGCTTGGTTCTAGTTTATGTGCTTTCTTTAATTGCTTTCTTTATTGCTTTCTTTAATTCCTTGCAAATTTACTTCATGCTTTGTTTTACTTCTCTAATGGCTTTTAGCTAATCTTTCTCCTTTCTCCATGTACTAGCTAACCACTAGCCTTGTCATCTTCACTAACTCATGGGTGATTGCTTTATTTCATCTTGCAAGTTGTATGGTCTTCTCTTCTCCGATGGGTTAAACCACTCATTTGACAAGTGAGAAAGTAATTAGATCAACACGCGAGACGAATCCACGCCGATGGAGTGACAACATGAGGCAAGCCTTCACCATCACGGAGTTTAGTAAGTATTGGTAAGGTAGTAAGGTAAGCTAGTCATGGAATGCTTCTTCTTTAAGTTTCCTTTTCTTTTCTTGTGAATACCAAATCCACTCTTGATTTTCTTTTCCGATTTTTCCACCATGAACATATCCACCTTTTCTTTAGTTTCTTTTTCATTTGATTCACTATTTTTATTAGCATAGAAGAATTCTCGTTTACATTTCTTCACTACGATTCGTAACGCTTCCATCGCTAGCTCTCCCTGAGAATCGACTCGGTATAGTCTTATGCTATAGCGGAGACAAGAAAGGGTACATCAAATACATTTTTATACTCATAATAAGTATACTTTCTCATCTCAATCAGAACCTCCACTGAGGATTTGGGGCAATACAATTAACTAGGAGTACCCAACTCCTCTCTTTACAATCACAACCTCTCACTAGAAGCAAAGCACCAACCCAACCAAAACAATCACCTCACAACTTGAGGGATAAGCACAAATCTACACAAGGATCACCTCTCAACTAGAGGGATGCAACCCACTTGCACAACCTCCTCAACACTATGAGGGAAAGGCACAAAGCCAAGCAAAAATAGGGTTTACAACTTGGTGATCAAAAGATCACAAACCAATCTCTTTTCCCACAAACACAAAGATCTTATAGAATAGGATAGTAGAAGTAGCTCAAGTGTGGAGAAAACCAAAGGAATGGAAAATAAATACTCAAAGAAAATTCTTGGGTAAAACTGAAATCAAGATAAAGAAGTTGAATCAAAAACTCTTTTCCCAAAAACACTTTTCTTTGATTTTCCAAACCCTAGAAAAACACCAAATAGATTGTAAAGATTTAAGCCCAAAAACTTCTTTTGATTGCTGTGAAAACACTGGAGAGTATGAAAATATTAGCACAAAAAATTCTTAGAGAACCTCTTTTCAATGGGGTATATATAGCCCCCTTTCAAAACTAG
Organism: Agave tequilana; assembly: GCA_038442645.1. Taxonomy (NCBI): domain Eukaryota; kingdom Viridiplantae; phylum Streptophyta; class Magnoliopsida; order Asparagales; family Asparagaceae; genus Agave; species Agave tequilana. The sequence continues at coordinate 13,727 of JAVJIF010007806.1, forward strand.
CCGTTAGCAGCTATTTTAGGCAGATTTGACCTTCCGGTCGACCGGCCAACGGTCAATTTTTGACCGTTCGCTGCTACCGGTCGACCGCCTGGTCGACCGGCCCCTGAACCAGAGAGCAACGGCTCTCTGGCCGGTCGACCGCTCGGTCGACCGGAGCAACCCGAGAGTGGGTTGCTTTCAGTCGGTCGACCGTGCGGTTGACCGGCTTAATGGGTAGCCAGGTGCACGTTCTTGTGCACGTCGGTCGACCGCTACGGTCGACCGGCTCCTAGTCCGGTCGACCGTGCGGTCGACCGACAGAGCCTGGCATAAGCAGTTCTGGGACAGAAAAACTTGTTCTTTTTAATTCTAAAAATTCCCATAAATCTTCTAAAAATCCACAAAAATAGTTTTATCATTTTACATTGAAATAAAAACTTGTGTTAAAAATTTCAACACAAATTTCAAACATTTTGAACCATTTTTGTGTTAAGGAAATATTGCCGAAAACCAAACCTGTATTTTTCCAAACTTGGATTTTTCAATAGGAAATCTAATTTTTCCAAAACTCATTAAAATACAAAAACATAATACTAAAACACATTTGAAGAATGTTGCATATGGATAGAAATCCAATATACAAGAAACATATATATTTTCATGTTTTTGACTTTTCATTCAAAAATATATTTTGTTAAAATACCAAAAACACAAAACCTCATGAATAGGCATCTCAACATAAGTTTGTCTAGGAAATTAAGCTTACATGTATATAGAATATATCTAATATACACTTAAACAAAGTAAACTTGTATTGATACTATCTATTCATGAAAACCAATATCGGTTAAACCAAAAACCGAAAACCAATATCCAAAACATAAAACGTGTGTGTGTTGTGAACTTGAGCATATCAACTATCTAATCTTTACACATGGATCTAAAACACAAACTAAACTAGGATACCTAAGTCTTCTTGACGATCTCCATCTTCAAGTTGACTCGATCCAAAACGTGATCCACCGAGCTTGACTCCAACGAGTGCAATGTATGATCTTGATGCTCGGGCTCTGGAATCACCTGTGAAAGCTTCCAAACTCCTTTGTTGAAGCTAATCACCAACTAATATCTTGATTAATGATCTGAAAATAAAATCACAAGATTATTAGTAAACATAACTACATGAGTTAATCATCATCAAAACTAGAGTGGAAGGCCTCTGGGCCAACATAAGCTGTACGGATTTTAGATGAAGAAGGGGAGCACGGTGAATGAGCACATCAACCGATACACGAAGCTTCTTACAGACTTGGTGAACGTGGATGTCATTGTAGAAGAGGAGGACAAGGCGATCATCTTCCTAAACTCACTCCCGGAGGAGAAGTATGAGACATTCACATTGACCTTTATCAATGGTAGGCAGACCTTGGAGTACAATGAGGTGTCGTCTGCACTGACAAGTTATGAGACGAGGAAGAAGGAGAGACATCCTTCTCAGTCAAGCTCATCGGCGGAGGCACTGGAAGTAAGAGGCAGGGGTTCATCGAGGAAGGGCAAGGAGGTTAGAGGAAGATCAAAGTCCAGGTCGGGCTATTGGGATCTGAGGAAGAACCAGTGTGCCTTCTGCAGAGAAATAGGGCACTGGAAAGTGGACTGTCCGAAGTTCAAGGGGAAGAAGAAGGAGTCGAAGGCTGAAGCAAATCTACCAAAGGTGACGAATACTCAAAGGAGCAGTCCACAGGCAGATGGATCAGATTCAGACTCGTCAGGTTTCTCATTTTCAGTCAGTTCTCCCATCATTGGTAACTCATGGAAAGATGAGTGGATTCTGGATACAGGTACAACATACCATGCATGCCCTAATCGGGGTTGGTTTTCTAACTTTGAGAAGCTGGAGGGGTGTTCAGTCGTTCTGAGCGATGATCACTCATGTAGCATGGAGGGTGTAGGTACAATCCGAATCAGGATGTTTGATGGGATAGTAAGGGAGCTGAAGGGAGTGAGGTATATACCTCAGTTGAAGAGAAATCTCATCTCCGTGGGAATTTTGGAAGCATCGGGCATGGTGATATCTGTATGAGATGGCGATCTCAGGATGATCAAGGGCTCGATGGTGGTGATGAAGGGCGTCCGCTGAGACAATCTCTACTACTTGAAGGGTAGTACGATTACAGATCAGGTGGAGACTTCGAGTTCTTCAGATGAGGGTGGCCCGGAGGTCTGGCAGAGAAAGGTCGGACAGGAAGAAGAGAAGTCTTTGCGAGCTCCTGCAAAGATAGAATCGCTGGATGGTGCTGCTACCTGCAAGTTGGAAGGTGAACACAGCATTCTGGACAAAAAGAAGGTGAGATTCAGCACCAGTACTCATCGACATGAAGGTCTTCTTGATTGTGTTCATATGAGCGTATGGGGACCTGCTAAGACGGCATCGCTTGGAGGTCACAGGTACTTTGTCTCATTTATTGATGGTTCATCTAGGCAGTTTTGGATATATCCAATGAGACAAAGGGGTGAAGCCCTAGATGTGTTGGTAAAGTGGAGAGGAAGAATGGAGAGGCAGATAGGTAGGAAGATAAAGGAGCTAAAGATTGGTAATGTTGGAAAGGACATGAACCAATTCCTACGATTTGGCCAGAACACAAGTATTGCTACTCACTTCACAACAGGTACAGATGGGTTGGCTAAAGAAGTAGTCTGTTCCTTGCTGGAGGAGGTTCGGAAGTTGTTTTCTAATGTAGGATTAGACAAGTCGTTTTGGGCTGAGGCGACAGAGTATGGTAGCCATCTCATGAATAAATCAACTGCGATAGGAGGTAAAGCTCCATTAGAAATTTGGTCTGAAAAAGCTGCTCAAGATCACGGTGTGCTGCGGGAGTTTGAAAGTCCGGCCTACTTCAGTGCCAAGAATGGCAAGGTGAATCCGCGGGCAAAGAGGTTTGTCTATTTGGGTGTCAAGAGGAACAACTACAGGTTGTGGGACCCCGAAGATAAGAAGATCGTGATGAGCAGGAATGTCACTTTTGGAGAGACTTCAGTGTTGAAGTCCACCGTCTCTCAGCAGGTGGAGAGGACGAAGACCAAGGAAGGATCGCAGAGGGTGGAGGTTGATGCTACTCCATCATCTTCAGTTGGCATCAGAGGATACTTCATCAGATGTGACACCGGGTGGAGATCATGATACCAAGGTTGATGCTGAACAAGTTGACGACATTGCAGAGGATGTCGAGTTATTTACAGCCATTGGAACCAAAGTGAAACCACGCTTGTGGGGAAAGAAGCATGAATCTCAAGCTTGTGATCGTGACAAGCTGAAGTTGAAGGCCGTAGTCTTCCATGATGGTCGGGAAGAGGTTCATATGACTCAGTCAGACAGGTTCGCTGCTGCAAATACAGGTACCATTGCTTGAGCTTGATGAAGCTCATCTTAAATGAACTACGGTTGGCTTGATCCTTTGGGCAAGGTACGTAGGCAGCCGTAAAGGCGCAGCCATTTGGTGATGCAACCCGTATGAAGCTGTTTGGGTTCTCAAGAAGTTGATTGGAACTTCACGTAGAGGTGATGAGTTGTGGCCGATTGGAGCTTCACGTAGAGGTGGAGAGACTTCACGTAGAGGTAAAGTGTTGTGGCCAGTTGGACTTCACGTAGAGGTGAGATGTTGTAATCTCGATGAACAGGTTAAATCTTCCGGAGAGAAGATGTTGTGCTTGCATAAGGAGGGGTATGCATCTAGTTGAAGCCGATGATGTTTGGTGTGCTCTACGCAGACTTGGCTGGACCGTCAGTGGAAGACAGGTAGACTAGATAGAGCTGGTCAGTTGGAGAGTCAGTGTTGGCTCGTGAAGAAGTCTTCGTGAGGTCATGAAGTTGCAGAGTAGAAGCCATGGTTTGGTGATCGGCATGTAAGGAAGTTCTCCTAAGGTGAAGTGCAGGGAAGGCATGAGCGGTGCTTTCTAGTGGACAGATGAGCTAAAGGCTCCAAGCTGAGATCGTGTGTCAATTTCGCCGAGATCGTGTGTCAATTTCGTCTGGTGCGTGCAAGCTGAGATCGTGTGTCGATTTCGCCAGGTGATAGACTGGGGTTCGTTGGAGATCGGCTCAGATTTTGGGAAAAATCTTCGCCGAGGTGGAGAATTATTAGAAAGAGAGAATATTGCTGAGGAAGTTGACATGGATTGCCGAGGGGTCGTCGAGGTGATCGTCGAGGAAGTCGACGACGGAAAGGCGAAGGAAGCAGCAGAGAAAGCAGCTAACAGCAGCAGGAGCAGAGGTTCGGTCGACCGCCCGCACAAACAGGAGATCGATCGACCGGCGCGGTCGACCGACGTGCACAACGTGCACAAGGAAATATCTCGGTCGACCTCCTGGTCGACCGACTAAAGTGACCCAACTCTCTATTGGGCACCCGGTCGACCGACCGGTCGACCGGTGGAAAGGGTCGGTCGACCGCCCGGTCGACCGACAGTCGGGTATGGGTAATTTTCTGCTGATTCGGAAATCTGTGTATTTAAGGGCTGTTGTTGGTTTCTAAGATTTGTATCCTTGAGAAGGAAGAGTAGCAGCTCTCTTGAGATCTAGAGCTGCTGCAACCATTGTAATCTTCTTCCAAAGCAATTAAATCTCTCTCTGATTGCCCCGAGGACGTAGGCGTTGAGGCCGAACCTCGTTAAAATTGTTTGTTTGCGCGTGTGCTTCTCTGGATTGTTTTATTTGTGTTGGTTTTGGGAGACTGTTCTTCGTGCTTGGGAGATTCAGGGGATTCCTCTATCGGGGTTGTTGTCGCTGCTGGGGCACAACTTTGAATGTGTAGAAAGTCGAGTTTTTTTATATATATGTTTGTGTTTTGAACATTTACTATTGATCATGTCTATAATAGATTTTCCTTCATACACTACGTCTCACAGTCCACGATTTATTCTCAAAAAGAGTAAAAGAAAATAATACTAATGAAGGTATTTTATTTTAATTAAAATTTTGCAGTTTTTTTTCAATTATTTTCTTGAAGAGAGAAAAGAATTGTTTATAAGGTTATAAAATATGGGTTTAATTTGTATAAGTTTATTTATTTGTGTAGTGGTCAAAATTTGACCTGCCAGGTATTGTGAATTTGTCTTGTTTTTAATAAGGGATGATAGTCAAAAAAGATCTAATTAAAATTGGAGAAGAAAGAAGAACATGAAGAAGAAGCAAATTCACAAAACATGTGGCGTTCGACAGGCCTGTCGACTACACACAGTGGACTGTCGACAGGGTCTGTCGACAACAATCAAAGAGAAGAGCCTCAATTCAAATTTTCAACAGGTCACGATATGGGCCTGCCGACAGGTCTGAGATGGTCGTCGACAGCCATTAGTCCAAACATATTTCAGTTTTCTTTTTTGGGCACGTTCAGGGTTTTTTCTGGTGGAGTTGGAATAGGAATCAGTTCCTACTCAATAAAGATTTATTTCTAAATTTTGAACTATCTAGAATTCTTTTAGATCAAGGACATCAACCCCTACAAGAATTGATCAAGTTCTTTAAGCATCCGACGATCAAGATCATCTTATAGATCCAATTTGATTTGTATTGTAAAATTTATAAATAAAAGTTATAACCCAGTAGAAGAAACAACATAAAAGGTGAAAAGGAAATCAAGAAAGAAAGAGGAATGTGACGGTGCATAGAGAGAAAGTATACTCTTATAATTTAGTGGGATTCAAGGGGAAGGTGAATACTCTTGTGGGAATCAAGTGAATGGTTAGATCTCTTATACCAAGTTTATTAATAAAACTCTCTCAAGTTCTCTCCCTGTTGACATAGGTTAAGATTAGGCCGAGCCACGTTAAATTCTCATGTTCTTTTCTACTATTTTTGTCTTGGTATTGTTAGCTTGATCAACAATAATTTTCTTTTGTAAGTATTATGTATTGTCATGGTTCTGTAAAGTCGATCATCGTCTTGGGTGTGCACAATAGTTATTGTTGTAACTGCAATGTTGGTCTAAACAATTGGTATCATAGTTGTCATGTCACAACAATTGGTATCAGAGCTTAAGGTTGATGATAAGGCAATATGTCGAAGATTGAAATTTCTATGAGCAAGTTCAAGGTCGATAAATTCAATGGCAAAAGAAACTTTAGTCTATAGCAAAATAGGGTGAAAATATTGTTGATGCAACATGGTCTTCACAAAACCTACAAGGAAAGTCAGCAAAACTTGCAAGTATGTCAGATGAGAATCGGGAGGAGATGGATCTGAAAGCAGCAAGCATGATCCAATTATGTCTCGCAGACGAGGTATGTACAACATGATGAATGAAGAAATGGCTATGAGTTTGTGGTCAAGATTAGAAATATTGTATATGACAAAGAGTCTCTCCAACGAGCTGTACTCGAAGTAACAACTATATGGGCTACACATAAAGGAAGGGTTAATGGTGTTGGAGAATTTAAAATTCTTCAACAAGGCCTTCAATGAGCTACTAACCGTTGATGTCAAGATCGACAAGGAGGACAAAGTGTTAATACTTCTCAGTTTGCTTTCAGAGTTATACAATCATATCGTAACTACCATGCTCTACGGTAAGAAAACTCTCATCTTAGAGGAGGTCATGTCAAGTCTCTTATTTAATAAGATCAAAAAAAAGGCCAATTCAAGTTGAGCAGGAAGGATCAAGTTTGGTGTTAATGAGAAGGAAAGGAAGAGAAGGAAAGCGAAGCCTGGGTACATCAAAGGGACTTTTGTCAAAAAGATGTTCACTAGAAGAAAGACTGTAAATATTGGCAGGAGTGGTTAAAAAAGAAGAGGCAAACTACAGAGGCATATGTAGCAATGAGGGTGTTGACACTGAAGTATTAATGGCTTCATATGTTGAAAACAAAACTTCTTAAGGTAAAAACTAGATATTCGATTCCCATAATAATATGTTCAACTTTTTTGTTGCAAAAGAGGAAGGGACTGTCAAAATGGTGGATAGCTCAGCTTGCGAGATCATCGAAATTGGGACATTTAATATTACAAGTAGAGATGGGATGGTGCATGCTATGGAGGCTGTCCGGTATGTCTCGGAGCTACAATACAATCTAATATCTATAGGGATACTTGAAGAAGCAAGATGTCAGATCTAAGTGCAACAAGGCGTCATCACAGTTGGTCAAAAGAGATAGGATAATCCTAAAAGAAGAGAAGTGGGGAGGGATATACATGCTGAAGGAAAGGAACTCAGTTCAAGGTGGAGTTTCAATGACAAGCATGGAAGGGAGCTCATTGCGAGTTGAAGCTTCAAGAAACACTATGACAGGATGTGAACTGAATCAAAGTGTTACAGGAAAGAGAAGGGAAGCATTCGGGCGAGGCCTGAGATGGCTCAAAATATAGCAGTGAATCAACCAAAGGCTCCAGAGAAAGGAGACAAGGAAAAAAGCTTCACAGTATAGTTATAATCAAGATAGAATTTCAAAATTTTTGATTATTTGGCTAAAAGCTTGAAAAGCAAGTCAATGTGGAGATTATTGTGAATTTGCCTTCTGTTCATGAAGAGATGATGGGAAAGAAGATTCAATCAAAATTGGAGAAGAAAAAAGAACATGGAGAAGAAGCAAATGCAAAAAAACAGATGCGATCGACAGGCCTGTCAACTGCACACAGTAGGCTTGTCGACAGGGTTTGTCGACAACAATCAACAGAGAAGAGCCTCAATTCAAATTTTCGAAAGGGCAAAGGCCTGTCGACCGGCCTGAGAAGGCTGTCAATAGCCAGTAGTCCAAACATGTTTCAGTTTTCTTTTTATGGGCGCGTTTAGGTTTCTTTTCTGGTAGAGTTGGAATAGAAATCAGTTCTTATTCAATGAAGATTTGTTTTTAAAATTTGAAGGGTATAAAATTCTTCTACATCAAGAAAATCAACTCTTACAATGATTGCTCAAGTTTTTTAAGTACTCAACAGCCAAGATCATCTCATAGTTCGAATATGCTTTTTACTGTAAAACTCTATAAATAAAGGTTGTAACCCAGTAGAAGAAACAACATGAAAGGTGAAGAGGAAGCTAAGAAAGAAAGAAGAAGGTGATAGTGCATAGAGAAGGTATACTCTTGTAATCTTATGAGATTTAAGAAGAAGGCGAATACTCTTGTGGGAATCAAGAAGAATGTTAGATCTCTTATATTAAGTTTATTAAAAAAACTCTCTCAAGTTCTCTTATCGTGGACGTAGGCCAAATTTGAGCCAAACCACATTAAATTCTCGTGTTCTTTTCTACTCTTTTTGTCTTTGTATTGCAAGTTTGCTTTACAATAGTTTTCGTTTGTAGGTATTACATATTATTATGGTTCCACAATGTCGATCACGGTCTTGAGCATGCACAATAGTTATTGTCGTAACCTAATTGTTGGTCTCAACAATTAGTATCATAGCTGTCGTGTCACAACATCAGAATCACGACACGTGTCCTGACGCAGGATCATAAACCAACTCTCCTAAACCCGATCCGAAGCCTCTGTCACTCCCCTATAAAAGACCTCCCACGACTGCGACTCTAAGACCATACCGCCTCCCTAAGGCACTCCGACTCCAGTCCAACAGTCCCTACATGGCAGCAACTCCTTCCATCCAGCGGTAGATCGTGAAGACGGTTACGCATATATCCCCCCACTCGGCCATAACTCTATTACAATCCTACAACTCATCAAACAGTTGGAAATAACAATGGATAACCCTCCAGCACGTCAATCCCAATCAACAAGATTCAACCTAGACTGTTACGTAGATCAACAAATTCAAGCCAATCAGTCGAGAACCGCATTTATCCGCATCCACTCCATCACCTTTGTCAAGTACAATACACTTCCTTCTCTTTGGAGAAGAGGTCGCTTCTCTTATTCCCAAAATGCACACACCACATTGGTAGTTTCTCTTTGTCAGTCCACCACCACGACAAACCGACATTTTTCCTATGCCAGGTCCTCCCTCTTTTTTACTTACTGATTCTTATGTCCGAAGGTCTTAGGCCGGCATCACATCGGTGTTCCTAACCTGAAAGACGTCTTCCCTCTATGTGTTCTGACAGGTCTGATTGGAAATGTCCAGTTGCTTGTAGCAAAGATTTATCTGCTACAATTTGTTGTTTGATTGGATGCAAAAGTTGCAGTTGTGATACTGTTTATAGCACACACTAAAAGTTTAGTGTTTCGTCTATTATTATTCAACTTATATCTTACAACCAGCCAAACAATCAATTTGTAGCGCTACTTACCGTCACCATTTACAAGACACAAATGTGTCTACATTCAAAGAAGAGATGATGGATCGAGAGAGAAACATCTCTATCCAAATTTTAGCTATAAAGAAAAAAGAAAAAGAAAGAGGAAGGGGAAAAAGAAAAAAAGAAAAAACACCATCTAAATTTGCATTTTGTGATTGTGGCCATGGGGTCAAAACCTTAAACACGAGGCTAAAGAGAGAGCCCTTAGGAATCTCTTGGTTTGTCCCAATTTCAGCTATAGCAATTCGAGCTGAGTGCATATCTAATTGGGTTATGAGTGGAGAGAGAGGAATTTATTCTTCTTATTAGCTAAAACAGAGATGGAGCCAAAAAAAAAAAAATCCCTCTTTTTGTCATCTTAAAACAGAATATAAAAAATAGAGTATTGGGCTTAAATTCCTATTTTTACCGAGCCCAATTCGGTCCACACTTCTTCAGCCCAAAGCTTTAACTGGGCTTGGATAATCAATATCCCTTTCATTCATTACTTGCCAAGACCAAGGCCCAATTCATTTAATACCTATTAAACATTATTTTTATATTTACTTATTTTTTTTTGAGAGAAAAGAGTGAGTAAACTCAATAAAAGTCCCCACAATAAAATCCCAGCCATTAATCATCTGGTCCTTAATTAATATTATTATTGAGCATGTGAGGTGCCAAGAAGGTTGTTTTACTTTTTTTTTCTCGATAATCAATATATGATATAGTACATACTCGAAAAGAACAGGTGTGTTTTATGATGACTGAATACGCGCTTGATAAAAGTAAAATGGTCATATAGTTTGATGCAATTTTATAAAATATATGAACCTTCATTCATTTTATAAACAAGCAAACATGCAAATTTAAAAGGGTTCTGTTTAATTAAATTATAAACTTCATTTTTATTAAACACTATTTGTTTTATTAGGTTAGCATTTTGACAAAAACACACGCACACATACTATTAGGGGTCGTTTGTTTCGCGTAAAACTCCGTAATTCGTAAATGACTTATTACCCAGTTACAATTACGGCGTTTGTTTGGACCGTAATTCGTAAAAGAGTTACGTAACTCAATTAACACTCACTTGCAACCCAGTTACCACTCACTTACAGCCCAGTTACAGTTAATTTTGTGGTCATACAAATTTGTAATATTTTTTATATTAATATTAAAATTTTTTAATATTTAACTTTTTTTATATTTATTTGCAGTATTAAAACTTTTAAAATCACCAAATAGTTAATTTTGTAGTCAACTTTTTCACTTACGACTTATACATTACGACAACCAAACACCGTAAAGTACAATACACTTTCCCACTTTACAATTTTATATTACCAACCAAACACCGTAAAATTTACATACATGTAACTCATTTACAATTGTAAAACACTTTACCAATTACAACTACGAATTACGGCCAGTTAGAGAAAACTGAATTATTCTTGCTTGCAGCATGGGAAGGGAACATTTATTTGTATTGAAGTAAGAGATGCATCCTTCAATAGGAGGGAAGCTAGTTTATATCCCCTATATATAGTAGGGGTGTCAATTGGGCCTGAAAATACACCTGGAGGGGGGGTGTAAAGGGGTGCACTAGCTAATCTAAAGATAATGATGCGAAATTAAAAATTATTTAAGCAAATTAAAACTATTAAGTTAAACACACAAAGTATAACACAAGAGTCTAGCCGAATCCCGGTGAAGGGTTCTGAACTATCTCCTCAGTTCCTCTAGATTAAGAGTTGAGGTGCCGTTATGACTCTCTTTGTTGAATACAAGTGCGAGCAAACAATCCCAAGCATATATTCAATTAAGCACAAGTATATCAAGCATATAAGAGATATAACAATATGAGCATGCAAGATAAATAAACACAAGTGAGTGAGAGAGAGAGCAAACGCAAACACGGGAGAATTGTTTCGAGGTTCGAGCACCCTTGCTCTACATCCCCGCCTTCAACATTATGAAAGATTTCTACTAAAATCGATCCTACTGGATCACTCGGTGCCGCAACACTTAAAACAAGTTCATAATAGAACTTCAGACCCGCAAGTCCCTCACTTGTTCCTACAAGAACAACACACGCAAGCACACTAGCTTGCCGAGGCCGCACCTCTACATCGAGCTCCCACAAGAACTCGAAACAATACGAACCCGCAAGTTCGCCTCCTCAAATGCAAGATGAACACTTTGATGATCTCAACACTTTGATCACCTAAAGACACTCTTACGACAAAGATCCCTAGAGGATTGATATAGTAATAGATAGCTCAAAATTGTGTGAGAAAAACTAGGATAGAGATGTGGTGAAAAACTCAAGAAATCACTTTTGAAAACACTCTTGAAAACTTTCCTTTTGATATGAAAGTTTTAGCTATAAAACAAGTGGAGAAAACCTCTAAGGTAGGTAGGAAAAACTAGCTCAAAAACTCTCTTCAAATCTTATTGAAAACAGGCCAAGGGAACCTCATTTTATAGGAGATTAAAAACTAGCCGTTAACAACCAACTCAGCAGCAGATCCTGCTATCGGTCGACCGGCCGGTCGACTGGCCAACGGTCAAATTTCTGACCGCTGCAGCCAGCCGGTCGACCGCCCGGTCGACCTCGCCTAGGCTTTAACCTACCGATCGACCGAGGCCAAATCCAGAGAGCAGAGCTCTCTGGCCGGTCGACCGCCCGGTCGACCGGGGCCAGATGCAGAGAGTAAAGCTCTCTGGACGGTCGACTATGCGGTCGACCAGCCTTCAAACCAAACTGGCTGTGCACGTCTGTTCACAAAAATAGGTTCATTTTTATGTGCAGAAAGCAAATTTGTTTTTGTTGACTTAAGAAGCTCCCCCTTAACTCATGCATAACAATAAACATTTAGATATTCATTGAATTGCTTAAACTAAACACAAACATATATGCATAAATAAAGATAAAAGCATGCATATATAAACTCTCAAAATTCTTCTCCCCCTTTTTGTCAATCCATCAACAAAGGGGTGAGGATAATCAAACAATAAATATGTATGTGTGATATACATTCATGAAGAGGAGAGACGTAAAGTTAGCTCCCCCTGCATACATGCATTACATGGAGAAGGGATGACTAGACCCTAACCCACATGAAGCATAGTATATAATGCATAAACGGAGATGTTATGCCCCCTACACACGTATATCATGTAAAGAAGAGAGGTCAAGTTCCTCAATGTGAGATACACTTAACATGAATCTATATATAGAGAAGATGTTAAGCTCCCATTGCATATAAGCAAAATATATCAACAAATTTTGAAACAAAATATTTGAAATCACTTTTTTTAAAATAATTTTTTTGAAATTTCTTATCAACGAAACAAAATTTGATACTAATGAAATCAAATTGTAGTTGACAAAAATAAAAGTTGGTACCACTTGAAAAAAAAATTTATGATACTAATAGTAGATTTTTGATACCAATTGAAGGTGAAACATGAAGTATATTTTGATATCAAATTAATACCAATTGAAATCAATGTATAAGCTTGCCAATTAATATTTGGAATAAAATCAAGCTTATCATAAACATAATTTATGCTTTAAGAATGTAACGATATTGTAAAACAAGCACAATCAAATCATATATATGTATGTATGAAATTTAAAATACCAATTGAAATGGGTATGAATTGAATTTTGAAGCATACATATATAAGAAAATATATATAAGTATACAAGAATAGAATAACATGAAGATCATTGTATAGCTTATACCTACCACCCTTTTCATGCACATGATAAATGATATTCATTTAGGCATACAAGATATGGTCCCCCATCCAACTGCCCTTGTAGGGTAGAAGTTTCAATAATAAGATTTATAGTTGTAGATTGAAAACACTATCAAGTAAAGAATAAATAAATAGTAGTTTTTGAAAACCTAATTAAAAATCATTCAAAACATGAAACCAAATCATATATCTCATGAATCATTCCTAAGTATACAAAAATTGTCATTCAAGATCTATAAGGCTCAAAAATGTGCTCATAAAACAGGTAAAGGAGTAAACAAAAATAATGTGAGTGCACAAGAATCATGTGAATAGTATATTCATGAAATAATCAATAAGATTCAAAAATAAACATGAATTTCTTTTATCAAAAACATGTAAATCATAAAAATTTATTTTTCATCAAAATTAAACAAACTTCAAGGTATATGTATGTTCTATTAAAACTAAAAATATACATACATATCCCAAATACAAACGAGTTCATAATAGAATTTGCATGAAGGCAAGTGACTCGAGGGTATACATGTATAGTTATAAGTTTTAGACAAAAACAATATATATATGAAGTAAAACATGTACAAAAATGGGGAAAACAAGTATAAATGAAATAATCATCAAAACTAGGTTATACATGTACATGTAATGAGTACAATTGAGCATTGAGGCACAAACATATAATAATCAAGTGTAACTCACTACTTGTACAAGTATAGGCACAAGTTTTAATGAAAACTACATCTAAACAAGTATTCACCACATGAAGTACAAAACCAAAACATGCTAAAAATATTTATATAAAAGTATGTAAATTAAATGGGAGTTTAGAGATAGTTACCAAACCATATGTACTGTTCTCTAAGTCTCCAAACCATAGTAGTCCTCCCACCAAGCTTCCTTGAAGGTGATGCATCCATAAATATGATCCTTGAGCTTGAAACACATCCACCATTAAGGCACCATATCTCTCACATTTTGTGAGAGCACTCACCTATATTAAATACAAGAGGTGAGAATTTTGGTACCCATTTTCTTTTGGGTTCACAGGGGTTAGCATCATAAGGACCCAAACATTATTATTTGCAAAATTTATAGAATTTAATCTATCATAGCAAAATCTTTCAAGATAGCCTTTGCGACCGCAATGTGTATATTTGTACGCTCTAGCATGCATATACGTGGTATGAATGTGAGCATAGTGTGCATATGCATGTTGTGGGTTATGTGCATGAACATGTGGAGCTTGTTTCTTTTAAAATAAGGTTTCCAATTTAGAATGGTTAAAAGCACAATTGCTCAAAGTTAAGCTCAAACAATCAATTCTATTTTTCAAAACATGAATCTCATTTTTATCACTAGTAGCATGAAAAGTATGGCAAGAACAAGAATCAACAATCTTTTTCTTTTTAGAAATGTTTCCTTTTCTTTTAAAATAATTTTTCTTTTAAAGAGTTATTTTCTTCCAAAATAATTTCTTTTTCTTTTTCCACCAAAGTGATTTTATTTTTCAAAGAATTATTTTCTTCACAAATATCATTTAATTTTGAAGAGAAGAAAATATTCTCTTTTTCAAAAATTCATTTTCTTTTGAAATGCATTCAAATTTATTTTGAAAAGAATCCCTTTCTTTGAAACCAAATCATTTTTATTTTTCAAATTTTTGTTTTCTATTTTTAACAATTCATACTTTTTAAGAAGTTGTTGACAAAATGAAGTAAGCTCATCATATGACATGTCAACATCCTCATCAAGTCCGGATTCGGAATTTACCTCAAGGGGGTTATCCCCTTGGACCATGGTAGCATATGTTGGAAGCATCACTTCCATCATCCGAGTCACTCCCCGCATAGTATTGCTTTTGTTCACCAAGGGAGACTAGTGTGTTCCATATTACAAAAGCCGAATCAAAGTTAGAAAACCTACATAAGTGATCAATATTTAGGGTACTCTTTAATGCATGGATGGCTTTTGCATTAGCCTCAAAGTTTTTATCATTTAAACAATAAGAGTCTTTAATAGTGACAAAATAAACATGAATCCCTAGGGCTTTGAGGTACATTGACATCTTAACTTTCCAAGTTTGAATGTTAAGTATATCAAACATAGGAGGTGACATGAAATCCATATGTGTGTGTACAAATATTGTGATTAGTTAAAATGAGGATCTTTAACTCTAGATTATTAGACTCAAATCAAGAGCACCAGGCCCTGATACCAATTGAAAAATACAACTAGAGGGGGGAGGTGAAAAGGAATACTAGCTAATCTAATGATAATGATGCATAATTAAAAACTATTAAGCAAATTAAAACTATTAAGTTAAACACACAAAGTATAACATAAGAGTGTAGCCGAATTCCCGGTGAAGGGCTCTGAACTATCTCCTCAAGATTCTTCTAAATTAAGAGTTGAGGTGCCGCTATGGCTCTCTTGATTGAATAAAAGTGCGAGCAAACAATCCCAAGCATATATTCAATTAAGCGCAAGTATATCAAGCATATAAGAGATATAAACAATATAAGCATGCAAGATAAATAAACGCAAGTGAGAGAGAGAGAGCGCAGTGGCATACACGGGAGAATTATTTTGAGGTTCGAGCACCCTTGCTCTACGTCCCCGCCTTCAACACTATGAAGGATTTCTACTAAAATCGATCTTACTGGATCACTCGGTGCCGCAACAACTACAACGAGTTCACACTAGACTCCAGACCTGCAAGTCCCTCACTTGTTCCCGCAAGAACAACATGTTGGCCCAAAGGCCCATCACTCTAGTTTTGATGATGATCAACTCATGTAGTTATTATACTAATGATCTTGTGTTTAATTAGTGACAGATTTGTTATAAGATCTTAGTAGGTGTGGAGCTTCAACAAAGGATTTAAAGTCAAGTTTTGGAGCTAGCACCGGTTGATTCACGAGCCTATGCATCAAGACCACATCACGAATTGAGCTCGGTGGATCGGTTTGGACCAAGTCAAGAAGATGAGAAGACTTCAAGGGAAGACTTCAAGATCAAGACTTGTGTCTAGGTATAAGATTTTGTTTTTAGTTAAAATGTAAAGGATAGAATAGTTTGTGGATTGCTCAAGTCTATATCACACACACACTCTTGATTTAAATGTCTTTTCATAAAAGAATTTTCAGTTTAGAAAAGACTTTCATTTTGGAAAAATGCATATTTGATTCTTGGTGTTTTCTATATACATATCCTTTAACCAAAACCAAGTTTTATGCTTAATGTCAAAAACATAGATATTTCATCTTAATTGTGTAGTGGATCATATCCATACACACTATGCTTTAATGAGTTCAAAATATCTAGTTTTTGTATTTAAAGGAGTTTTGGAAAAACAAGATTTTGGAAAATACAAGTTTTCATTTGAGCCAATATTTTCCTACTTACAAAAATAGTCTAATCTTTTATAACATGCCTTGATTTTGTGCAAGCATGTTTGTTTATCAAAGTATATTCGTAAAACTATTTTTGTAGATTTTTTAGTATTTTATGGGATTTTTATGTGAGCCAAAAGACCAAGTTTTAATCCCAGATTTTCTGTTCCAGGCTTCAGCCAAGTCGACTAGTCGACCTACCAAGTCGACTAGGGCTGAAGTCGGTCGACCGGCTCGGTCGACCGACGTGCACGACGTGCACACCTTGACCTGGCAGATGGCCGGGTCGACCGACCCAGTCGACCGGAACTGAGAGCAGTGCTCTATGTTCTTTTCGGCCGACCGGGCGGTCGACCGGAGGCTCCAACGGTCGGATTTTTGACCGTTGCCGGTCGGCCGGACGGTCGACCGACAGGCCTGACAGAACCCCAACAGCTAGTTTTTTTGAGCCTATAAATTTGGGCGTTTGGGCATTGTTTTCACCAAGATTTGGAAAGTATTTTTGAGCCAGTTTTTCCAATCCTTTTCAGAGGTTTTTCTCCACAAATTTGAGAGCAAATATTTCCTATCAAAAGGGAAGATTTTATCAAGAGTGTTAAAAGTGATTCTTTGAGTTTTCCTCCACCTTTCTCATCCTAGTTTTTCTCACACTACACTTAAGCATCCATTGCTATTCATCTTATAGGAGTGTTGTAGTGAGAGTGTTTTAGGTGATCCAAGTGTTGTGATCACCAAAGATCTTTTCCTTGTACTTTGAGGAGGCAGGCAAGTGTGCTTGCGGTGGTTTAGAGTTCGGTTGTGAACTCGTGGTTTGAGGTGCAGCCTCGGCAAGCTAGTGAGCTTGCGTGTGTACGGGACTAGGGAGTCCGAGGGCTTGTAAGTGTTGCGGTACCGGGGAGAGATCCATTGGGATCATGCATAGTGGAAATCCTTCGTGTGTCGAAGGCGGGGATGTAGAGTAAGTGTGCTCGAACCTCGAAACAAATTTCTTGTGTTTGCGATTGCTCACTCTCTCTCTCTCTTTGTCTCTTTTATATCTTGCATGTTATTACTTGTCTTTATTTTTACATGCTAGGTATTCATTGTGCTTAATTGATATACTTGATTGGGATTGTTTGCTAACACTTGTATTTAACCAAGAGAGCCAACACGGCACCTCAACCCATTCAAAGGGAATTTAGAGGAGTTTGTCCAGAGCCCTTCACGGGGAATTCGGCAACACTCTTGTGTTATACGTGGTATTTAGTGTAAAAGTTTTATTGGTCATAATTGTTTTTTAGCTTCCGCATTATTTGGCATTAAGTGACAATTAGATTAGCCATCACCTATTCACCCCCCTAGGTGATTTACAATTGGTATCAGAGCTTGGTACTCTGATTTGGGTCTAACAACCTAGAGTTAAAGATCCTCATTTTAGGCTAATCACAATATTTTGTAGACACACCATGGACTTCATGTCACCACCCACCTTTGACATTCTTAACATCCAAATTTGGAAGGTTAAGATGTCTATGTACCTCAAGGCCTTAGGCATTCATGTTTATCTTGCTACAATTAAAGATTCATATATTGATGATAGCAAGAATTTTGAGGCTAATGCAAAAGCCCTTTATGCTTTAAAGTCTACCCTAAATGATGATTATTTATCTAGGGTTTCTAACTTTGATTCGGCTTTTGTAGTATGGAATACCCTCATCTCCCTTGGCGAAAAAGATCAATACTATGCGGGGAGCGATTCGGGTGTTGGAAGCGACACCTCCAACAAGTGCTATATGGTCCAAGGGGATAACCCCCTTGAGGTAACTACTGAATCCGAGGATGAGGATAATAACATGTCATATGATGAGCTATCTACTTTTATCAACTATTGCTTGAGAAGTATGACATGATTAAAAAGGAAAATAAAAATTTGAAAAAGAATTTTGATTGCATGCATAAGGAAAATGATTCATTTAGAAGTAGCATTGCATGCTTAGAAAAAGAAAATAAAGATTTAAAAAATGAGAATGTTTCCTTGTATTCAAAATTGAATGATTTGTGTGAAGGAAATAATACTTTGAAAAATAAAATTGATTTGGTGGAAAAACAAAGAGAAATCATTTTTCAAGAAAATAATTCTTTGAAAAGAAAAATGTTTGAAAAAGAAAAGGATTTTGTGTCTCAAAAGAAAAAAAAAATGATTCTGTATCTCATCATGCTTTACATGCCACCACTAATGAGATTAAAGATTTGAAAAATAAAATGGATGGTTTGAGTTCAACTTTGAACTCTTGTGCATTTAATCATGCTAGGTTGGAGTCTATGTTTTCAAAGAAACAAACTCCACACATTCATGCACAACATCATCATGCATTTGCTTATGTTGCATAACATGATCACACTCCTACACATAAGCATTCTAAGGTGTACATATGTACACATTGTGGCCGCAAAGGCCATTTAGCAAAATTTTGTTATGATAGGTTAGATCATTTTAATTTTGCTAAGAATAAAAATTTTGGGTTCCTTACAAGACTAACCCCAAAGGACCCAAGAAAATATGGGTACCAAAATCCCCACCTTGTGTATTTGATGTAGGTGAGGGCTCTCACAAAACGTGAGAGATTTGGTGCCTTGGTAGTGGATGCATATGGACTTGATGGACACACTTTGAATGCATCGCTATCAAGGAAGATTGGTGGGACAACCACCATGGTTGGAGCTTTGGAGTTGGTAACAATCTCTAAACTCCTATTTTATTTATGTTCATGCTTGTTCATTCATAATATTCATAGCATGTTCATGTTTTGTGTTCTTATGTGCTTCATGTGGTAATACCATGCTTAGATGTAGTTTTTATCAAAACTTGTATTATACATGTACAAATAGTGAGCTACATTTGTTTTATATACTTTTGCACTTCATGCTCATTTGTACCCACTATATGCATATGTATAGACTAGTTTTAATGATTCTATCATTTATACATGCTTTGTCAATCTTTATGATTTTACTTCATGTATATGTATTTTTAATTCAAATCTAATAAATATACATGTATACCCGTGAGTCTCTTGCCTTCATGCAAATACATTTGATAGACTCTTTTATATTTGGGATATGTATGTGTATTGTTAGGATTGGATAAATCATACATATACCATGAAGATTAGTGTTTTTATGAAAAATGATTTTGTTTTGTTAAAATGTGACTTATGATCTTTTTGTGCCTAAATGACTAATTTCATAAAATTGCTATTTACATGATCTTTTAACACTCACATTTTCATTTATCTATTCATGACTTAGTTTCATGATCATTTTGAGCTTTATAGACCATGAGTGATTAAATCTTTATGTATTTAGTTATACTTTATGAAAAACATATGTTCTTGATTTCATATATTTGAAGGATCTTTAACTAGTTTTTCAAAAACAATTTATACTAGTTATTTATTCTTCAAAATAGTTTTGAGATACCCACATGATCCTACTTTACAATAATATGGATAAATTCTTTTGAGTTCTCAAGATTTGATGCTTCATGAATTGAATATTAGTTTAAGTGTTAGTTTTTGTCAACACTAGGATTTATACTTGTACATATTGTGGGTCACAAATAAATCTATATATGGTTGGGTTTGATTGCTTATTTGTGCCCATTAGGTGTGCTAGTATAGCCTAGTATTGATGATCCTTACATTTTTAAACTTGTATTCCCATTTTGGATTTGTGTTATGATCATGTGCCTTCATTTCATGTATATGTTTATTTTGCCAAACTTTAAGATATACATGTATACCTCTTGAGTCATTTGCCTTTCATGCAAATATATATATATATATGGACTCAATTGTGTTTAGGGATATATATGTATACTTCTTCTGTTGTCAAAACATACATATACCTTGAAATATAATTTTTTTAAAAAAAAATTTTTTGGTAGATTATATGATGTATACACTTAAGCTTATTTTTCTATTGGTATCATTGGATATTTTCAATTGGTATCAATATGAACTTCTTTTGTATATACTCATATTTTGTTTTCCCATATATGTATGAATCAATTTCATTTGGCATATTCATTTTTCATACATATATATGAGCTATTTGTGCTTGAGTTAAAATTATTTTACATGTTTAAAGCACAAAGTTGTTTATGATAAGAAAATAAAAATTCTAAGTAAAATTCTCAAGATTTGTTTTATTGAGAGAATTCAAAATTTTGTTTGATAAGAAAAATTCAAATTTTTTTATTTATATTGCCTATATGCAAGGAGAGCTTCACATCTCCTCTACATATATGTTCATGTTGAGTGTATCTTGTATTGAGGAGCTTGACAACTCTTCTTTATGTGATACACGTGTGTAGGGGGAGCTTCACATCTCCTCTTATGCATTGCATATTATGTGTTATGTGAGTTAGGGCTTGTCATCCCTTCTTCATATAATGCATATATGTAGGGAAGTTAACTTAGCGTCTTCCTCTTCATGAATGTATATCGCATATAAATCTTTATTGATCGATTTGTTTTACCCCTTCATTGGTTCTTTGTTTCGGACAAAAAGGGGGAGAAAATTTTGTTTTGTTTTACTTTAACCCCTTTGTTGATGAGTGACAAAAAGGGGGAGAAGTATTTGGGTTTATATGCATGTTTGAGAAAGATTTAGTTTATGCATCTATGTTTTGTTTTGCAAATAGGAGAAAAAGAATTTGATATGTTTTATCTCCAAACATTTGCATACATATTTACGAGCTTCATTGTCATATATTATTGTTTATTTGGTATGCATGAGTTAAGGGGGAGCTTCTTTGAAGCTTTACTTTAATCCATGCATATATAACTTCATGAGTTTTGTCATCATCAAAAAGGGGGAGATTGTTGGCCCAAAGGCCCATCACTCTAGTTTTGATGATGATCAACTCATGTAGTTATTGTACTAATGATCTTGTGTTTAATTAGTGACAGATTTGTTATCAAGATCTTAGTAGGTGTGGAGCTTCAACAAAGGATTTAATGTCAAGTTTTGGAGCTAGCACCGGTTGATTCACGAGCCTATCATCAAGACCACATCACGAATTGAGCTCGGTGGATCGGTTTGGACCAAGTCAAGAAGATGAGAAGACTTCAAGGGAAGACTTCAAGATCAAGACTTGTGTCTAGGTATAAGATTTTATTTTTAGTTAAAATGTAAAGGATAGAATAGTTGGTGGATTGCTCAAGTATATATCACACACACACTCTTGATTTAAATGTCTTTTCATAAAAGAATTTTCAGTTTAGAAAAGACTTTCATTTTGGAAAAATGCATATTTGATTCTTGGTGTTTTCTATATACATATCCTTTAACCAAAATCAAGTTTTATGCTTAATGTCAAAAACATAGATATTTCATCTTAATTGTGAAGTGGATCATATCCATACACACTATGCTTTAATGAGTTCAAAATATCTAGTTTTTGTATTTAAAGGAGTTTTGGAAAAAAAAGATTTTGGAAAATACAAGTTTTCATTTGAGCCAATATTTTCCTACTTACAAAAATAGTCCAATCTTTTATAACATGCCTTGATTTTGTGCAAGCATGTTTGTTTATCAAAGTATATTGGTAAAACTATTTTTGTAGATTTTTCAGTATTTTATGAGATTTTTATGTGAGCCAAAAGACCAAGTTTTAATCCCAGATTTTCTGTCCAGGCTTCAGCCAAGTCGACTAGGGCTGAAGTCGGTCGACCGGCTCGGTCGACCGACGTGCACGACGTGCATGCCTTGACCTGGCAGATGGCCGGGTCGACCGACCCAGTCGACCGGAACTGAGGCAGTGCTCTCTGTTCTTTTCGGCCGACCGGGCGGTCGACCGGAGGCTCCAACGGTCAGATTTTTTACCGTTGCTGGTCGGCCGGACGGTCGACCGACAGGCCTGACAGAACCCCAACAGCTAGTTTTTCTGAGCCTATAAATTTGGGGGTTTGGGCATTGTTTTTACCAAGATTTGGAAAGTATTTTTGAGCCAGTTTTTCCAATCTTTTTCAGAGGTTTTTCTCCACAAATTTGAGAGCAAATATTTCCTATCAAAAGGGAAGATTTTATCAAGAGTGTTAAAAGTGATTCTTTGAGTTATCCTCCACCTTTCTCATCCTAATTTTTCTCACACTACACTTGAGCATCCATTGCTATTCATCTTATAGGAGTGTTGTAGTGAGAGTGTTTTTAGGTGATCCAAGTGTTGTGATCACCAAAGATCTTTTCCTTGTACTTTGAGGAGGCGGGCAAGTGTGCTTGCGGTGGTTTAGAGTTCGGTTGTGAACTCGTGGTTTGAGGTGCGGCCTCGGCAAGCTAGTGAGCTTGCGTGTGTACGGGACTAGGGAGTCTGAGGGCTTGTAGGTGTTGCGGCACCGGGGAGAGATCCATTGGGATCGTGCATAGTGGAAATCCTTCGTGTGTCGAAGGCGGGGATGTAGAGCAAGTGTGCTCGAACCTCGAAACAAATTCCTTGTGTTTGCGATTGCTCACTCTCTCTCTCTCTTTGTCTCTTTTATATCTTGCATGCTATTACTTGTCTTTATTTTTACATGCTAGATATTCATTGTGCTTAATTGATATACTTGATTGGGATTGTTTGCTAACACTTGTATTTAACCAAGAGAGCCAACGCGGCACCTCAACCTATTCAAGGGGAATCTAGAGGAGTTTGTCCAGAGCCCTTCACGGGGAATTCGGCAACACTCTTGTGTTATACGTGGTGTTTAGTGTAAAAGTTTTATTTAGTCATAATTGTTTTTGAGCTTCCGTATTATTTGGCATTAAGTGACCATTAGATTAGCCATCACCTATTCACCCCCCTCTAGGTGATTTACACAACACACACAAGCACATTAGCTTGCCGAGGCCGCACCTCTACACCGATCTCCCACAAGAACTCGAAACAACACAAACCCGCAAGTTCGCCTCCTCAAATACAAGATGAACACTTTGGTGATCTCAACACTTTGATCACCTAAAAACACTCTCACGACAAAGATCCCTAGAGGATTGATATAGCAATGGATAGCTCAAGACTGTGTGAAAAAAACTGGGATAGAAATGTGATGAAAAACTCAAGAAATCACTTTTGAAAACACTCTTGAAACTTTCCTTTTGATATGAAAGTTTTATCCATAAAATAAGTGGAGAAAATCTCTAAGATAGGTAGGAAAAACTAGCTCAAAAACACTTTTCAAATCTTATTGAAAACAGGCGAAGGGAACCTCATTTTATAGGGGATCAAAAACTAGCAGTTGACAACCAACTCAGCAACAGATCCTGCTGTCGATCGACCGGCCGGTCGACCGGCCAACGGTCTAATTTCTGACCGTTACAGCCAGCCGGTCGACCGCCCGGTCGACCGTCCCTAGGCTTTGACCTACCGGTCGACCGCCCGGTCGACCAGGGCCAGATCCAGCTAGCAGAGCTCTCTGGCCGGTCGACCGCCCGGTCGACCGGGGCCAGATGCAGAGAGCAAAGCTCTCTGGCCGGTCGACCATGCGGTCGACCGGCCCTTAAGCCAAACTGGCTGTGCACGTCTGTGCACATCGGTCGACCGCCCGGTCGACCGCCAGAAGGCCTGTTTAGAAATCTTTAGGGATTAAAACTTGGTTTATTAAAATTTTGTAAATTACCATAAAATCACATAAAATTCACAAAAATAGGTTCATTTAAATACTTTGATGTACAAATATATTTGATCAAGATTCAACACATATTACAAACATTTTGAACTATTTTTGTAAAATAGAAATTTAACCTTAAACAAAAATCCGTTTTTTTTTAAATCCATCTTTAATTTGAAAAAATGATTTTTCTGAAACTTCTCCAAATACAAAAACAAGATATCTTAAACACTTTTGAAACTTTGTGTGTATGGATATGATCAATACACATATAAGATGAAATATCTATGTTTTTGACAATAAGCTCTAAAATTAGTTTTGATAAATACAATACTTAAACATGTGATATTGAAACACCAAATAAGTTTTTCTAAACATTTGAATCCACAATGTGTATGGATGAAATCCAAATCACATATATACTATATAAACTCATTTTGATGAAATCTAATCATAAATCACAAGGATGTATACTTGAAGCTCAAAAATCAAAACGGCATTTTCTAAAATCAAAACTATTTTAAGAAAACACATAAAAATTTTGTGTGTGTATATGAACTTGAGCAATCCACAACTAATTTATCCTTTATATTTTATCTAAAAATAAATCTTAATACTTACAACACTAGATTCAAGTCTTCTTGAAAATCTTCTTCTCCTTATTGACTAGGTCTAAACCTTAATTCATGAGCTAGACTCCTCCTTGAGTACTTAATGTGATATTGATGCACGAGCTCTTAAATCAACACGTGTTAGCTTCAAAACTTGACTTCGAATCTTTTGTTGAAGTTAAACACCGACTAAGATCTTGATCAAATACCTGAAACTTATTAAACACAAGATCATTAGTACTATAACTACATAAGTTAATTATCATCAAAACTAGAATAATGGGCGTTTGGGCCAACAATCTCCCCTTTTTAATGATGACAAAACTCATGGAGTTATATATGCATGGATTAAAGTTAAGCTTTATAGAAGCTCCCCCTTAACTCATGCATAGCAATAAACATTTAGATATTCAATGAATTGCATAAACTAAACACAAATATATGTACATAAACAAAGATAAAAGCATGCATATATAAACTCTCAAAATTCTTCTCTCCCTTTCCGTCAATCCATCAACAAAGGAGCGAGGACAATCAAACAATAAATATGTATGTGCGATATACATTCATGAAGAGGAGAGACGTAAAGTTAGCTCCCCCTGCATACATGCATTACATGAAGAAGGGATGACTAGACCCTAACCAACATGAAGCGTAGTATACGGAGATGTTAAGCTCCCCCTACACACGTGTATCACGTAAAGAAGAGAGGTCAAGATCCTCAATGTGAGATACACTTAACATGAATCTATATAGAGAGGAGACGTTAAGCTTGAAAATACACCTAGAGGGGGGTGAATAGGTGTATGGCTAATCTAATGACAAATGATGCGGAATTAAAAACTAATTGCAATACACTAAGTGTAACCAATGAGTGTAGCCGAATTCCTGGTGAAGAGCTCTGAACTAACTCCTCTTGATTCCTCTAAATAAGAGTTGAGATGCTATATGAAGCTCTCTTAGTTCAACAATAATGAGGCACATAAACAATACCAAGTATATAAGATATAAGTAATATGAATCAATGCAAGATATAAAAAAGAGAGAGAGAGTTTAGAGATAGTTGATCAATCGCTAACACCGAGATATGTTTCGAGATTCGAGCCACTGCTCTACGTCCCCGTCTTCACACAGAAGGATTTTCACTAAAGCGTCCACACAGGACTTCCCACACAGGGACCTCCACTGAGGATTTGGGTAATACAAACTTGGAGTACACAACTCCTCTCTCAAACAACAACAATCTCTACACAAGAGGCAAGGTACTAAGCCACACAAGATCAACCTCTCAATAGAGGGATAGGCACAAAGCCAAACCAATCACAATCACCTCTACACCTAGAGGGATAAGGCACTAAGTCAAAATTCCAATCAAAATCACCTCTACACTTAGAAGGATACCAACACAACCTCCACAATCACCTCTACACAAGAGGGATAACAACAAACACAAAGAAGGTTACAACTCTTGGTGATCTCAAAGACCACAAACTTTCTCACAAAATAAAGATCCTATAGATAGGATAGAGAAGATAGCTCAAGTGTGAGAAAACAAAGTGTTTGGAATAAAAAAATAATTGGAAAAATCTCCAAATAGATATTGAAATCAAGATCAAAACCAATTCCAAAAGAATTTCTTTTCTTTGAAATATTCCAACACTTGAAAACAAATAAAGATAAATCTTTTAACCACAAAAACTCTTTTAAACTCTTACTGAAAAACACTTGAAAGATAAGAAATTTTCTCTTCAAAAATCTTGGTGAAATCAGCTCAAAAGAAGGCATATATACAGCCTTTCAAAAATCTGCCCGTTGGCAGTCTGGAAAGGTCAAAAATGACCTTCCAGTAGACCGCCTGGTCGACCGACGTAACGGTCATATTTATGACCGTTGTACCATCGGTCGACCGCCCGGTCGACCGGCCATAGCCATCGGTCGACCGCCCGGTCGACCGGCCAACACCAGTGAGTGAGGTGCTCTCAGTCGGTCGACCGCGCGGTCGGCTGGCCTTCATGGCTGGCTATGTGCACGTCCCTCGTGCACATTGGTCGATCGTGCTGGTCGACCGACCACTGGTCCGGTCAACCGCCAGTCAGTCTGGCTGGGGATTATAAGATAGAAAAACTTATCTTTTTAACTTCTATAAAATCCTATAAAATCACATAAATTCCACAAAAATAAGTTCTTATAAGATATTTGGACAACAAATATGTGTGATAAAAAATCAATACATATTACAAACTATTTGAACCATTTTTGTGATATTAAAATTGGCCTTTAAACAAAAATCATATTTTCCAAAAATCAAACTTTGAAATGAAAATCCGATTTTTTTTCAAAACTTGTCTAAATACAAAAACAAGATATTTAAACTCAATTTGACGCATATTGTATGTGGATAGAATCCAATATACATGTAAGATATATATCTATGTTTTTGACATGAAAACCAAAACCAGTTAAATCGAAACCAATAAACTTTAAACTTTTGTGTCTGTGTGAACTTGAGCATATCAACACAATCTAATCTTTACACAAGATCTAAACTACTAAACTAAATAAACCGAGATCTTCTTGTAGAACTCCGTCTCTAAGTTGACTCGATCCAACGAGCTTGTCTCTAATTGAGTACTAGATGCGATTTTGATGTGCGGGCTCTTGAATCTACATGTGTAAGCTCCAAAACTCCTTTATTGAAGCTAAACACCTACTAATATCTTGATCAATCACTGAAACTATTTAAACACAAGATTATTAGTAAACTATAACTACATGAGTTAATCATCATCAAAACTAAAGTGATGGGCCTCTGGGCTAACAATCTCCCCCTTTTTGATGATGACAAAACTCATAGAGTTATATATGCATGGATTAAAAATAAGCTTCATAGAAGCTCCCCCTTAACTCACGCATAGCAAAAACATAAAGATATTCAATGAATGCATAAACCAAACAACACATATATGTATAATTGATGAAATAAACATAAATAAGCTCTCCAAATACTTCTCCCCTTTTTGCATAAATACTTCTCCCCTTTTGCATAAATAAAATATATATGCATTAAACAAGAAAATAAACATGTATATATAAACTCTCAAAATTCTTCTCCCCTTTTTTGTCAATTTATCAACAAAGGGGTGAAAACAAATCAAACAATATTTAAGATACCAATTGAAAATATACCAATTTATGATAAAGTTATATATTAAAACTTTATGATACCAATTTATGATTCCAATTGAAAATAAATAAAGTTTTTAAGATATAAAAGATACCAATTGAAAATATTTTGTAAATTTTGATACAAATAGAAAATGAAACATTGTACGTTTTTGATACCAATTGAAATATATATTGTAAATTTTGATACCAATTGAAAGTAAAAACCAATTGAAAATACAAACCAAATTTCTTTGGGTAAAGACAACTCATTTTGCAATAAGGATACCAAATTTAGAATAATATCAATTTAAGATTATTGATACCACTATTGAAAATGTTAGCATATACCAAATCAAAGTATTTTTCATCATAAAGAATGGAGCAAAATACCAATTGAAAATAAAATCGATTTAAAGATAAAACACGAATTTTTCTCCCCCTTTATGAAATACTAATAAAAATAATGCATAAGTTTGTATGAGATACAAATTGAAAAATAATTGACATTAAGGAGTAAATCAAGCTTAGCATAAACATATTTTGTGCTTTAAGATGTAAAGATATTATAAGCACAATCAAATTATATATATATGTATGAAAATATAAATACCAATCAAAATTGATACTATTTGTGGTTTGAAGCATAGTTATATAGGAAATACAAA
Organism: Agave tequilana; assembly: GCA_038442645.1. Taxonomy (NCBI): domain Eukaryota; kingdom Viridiplantae; phylum Streptophyta; class Magnoliopsida; order Asparagales; family Asparagaceae; genus Agave; species Agave tequilana. The sequence goes on from JAVJIF010007806.1 coordinate 42,159, forward strand.
TATGAGTATATAAATATAAAAATATCAATTGTGATACCAATTGAAAATATAATGAGAATCAAGTGTATAACTCATACCTGCCGCCTTATTCATGCACATGTTTAAATAGATTTTTAATAACTATAAGGCATGGTCGCCCATCCATCCACCCTTTGCGTTGGTAGGGGTTTTCAAAAATATGAATTTGAAAATAATTTAATAAGTTTGAAAACTCTACCAAATGAAGATTATGAATTAGTTTAAGATAATTTGAAATAACTAGTTATAGATTCTTCAAAAGCATGAAACTAAATCATAAATTTCATGAAGCATGTATTTTACACAAAATAGACATTCAAGATATATAAAGCTCAACAAGGTACTCATAAAACAAAATAATGAGTAAACTCAAAATAATGTGAGTGTACAAGAGTCATATGAGAAGCATAATCATGAAAATAAGGCAATGAAGCTCATATGAAATTTCTTCTCAAAAACATGAAAATCATAAAAACTAAATAGGCTTCAAGGTATATGTATGTTTTGTCTAAACTAGAAGTATACATACATATTCTAAATACAAATGAGTCCATAAAGGAATTTTGCATGAAAAGCAAGTGACTCAAGAGTATACATGTATATCTAAAGTTTTAGACAAAATTAACATATACATAAAGCTAAAAAAATTATCTTGAAAACATGTCTAAAAATAAGGAATACAAGTTGAAATGCAAGAATCATCAAAATTAGGCTATACTAATACATCTAATGAGTACAAATGAGCAATTAAACACAAACATATAATAATCAAATGTGGCTCACTAGTTGTACAAGTATATACACAAGTTTTAATAAAAACTACATCTAAACATATAATCAAAACTATGAAGTGCAAAACCATAAACAAAAGCCAACATGCTCATTATGTAAATGCACATGTCTTAAAACTAGCATATTCATAGCAGTTAAATAATAGTGAGAATACAAAAGGATGTAAGTCCATATGATCATGGGTATACCTCAAAAGACTATCTATGTATATCACAAGTCTAATTTACATTGCATCTAATATAATAAACTTGAAAAAAAATAAAACATGCTAAATGTCAATAATATGAAAGCATGTAAACTAAATAAGAGTTCGAGATAGTTTTTAAAAATTATTAGGGCAAATCTCTAGCTCTCCAAACCATAGTGGTCCTCCTACCAAACTTCCTTGAAGGTGATGCATGTATGAAGGTTCACCTAGAGGGGGGGGAATAGGTGATGGCTAATCTAATGGTCACTTAATGATGAATGATGCGGAAGCTAAAACTAATTATGACCTAAATAAACTTTTACACTAAACACCACGTATAACCAAAGAGTGTTGCCGAATTCCCCGTGAAGGGCTCTGGACAAACTCCTCTAGATTCCCCTTGAATGGGTTGAGGTGCCGCGTTGGCTCTCTTGGTTGAATACAAGTGTTAGCAAACAATCCCACGCAAGTATATCAATTAAGCACACAATATGAATATCAAGCATGTAAAGATAAGCACAAAGTAAGCATGCAAGATATAATAAGAGACAAAGAGAGAGAGAGAGCAATCGCAAACACAAAGGGTTTGTTTCGAGGTTCGAGCACACTTGCTCTACATCCCCGCCTTCGACACATGAAGGATTTCCACTATGCAAGATCCCAATGGATCTCTCCTCGGTGCCGCAACACCTACAAGCCCTCGAACTCCCTAGTCCCGTACACACGCAAGCTCACTAGCTCGCCGAGGCCGCACCTCAAACCACCGAGTTCACACAAGAACTCTAAACCACCGCGAACACACTTGTCCGCCTCCTCAAAGAACAAAAAGGAAATCTCTTGGTGATCTAAAACACTTTGATCACCAATTACAAACTCTCACAACACAATCCTATGGATAGATAAGGCAATGAATAGCTCAAGTGATTGTGAGAAAGCAAGGAAAGAACTATGGTGAAAAACTCAAGGAAATCACTTAAACACTCTTGATAAAATCTTTCCTTTTGATTGGAAATATTAGCTCTCAAATATGTGGAGAAAACTCTTTTAATGGAGTGGGAAAAACTGGCTCAAAGCTCTCCTCAAATCTTCTTACAAAACATTGACAAGACCCTCAAATTTATAGGCCAGAAAAATATAGCCGTTGGGGTCTGTCAGGCCTGCCGGTCGACCCGGCCGGTCGACCCGCAACGGTCAAAAATCCGACCGTTGGAGCCTCCGGTCGACCCAAAAGAACAGAGAGCACTGCTCTCAGTTCCGGTCGACCCGCCCGGTCGACCCGCCCACTGAACTGCCAGACGTGCACGGTTCTGTGCACGTCGGACGACCTTTGCGGTCGACCTGCCCTTGGTTCCGGTCGACCCGTAAGCCAGTTCTGGGTCAGCACTTGGGAGAAAAATGTTGGTCTTTTGGCTTTCATAAAAATCCCATAAAATACATAAAAATCTACAAAAATAGTTTAACCAATATACTTTGATATACAAACATGCTTGCACAAAATCAAGGCATGTTATAAAAGATTTGGACTATTTTTGTAATATGGAAATATTTGGCTCATGTGAAAACTTGTATTTTCCAAAAAACTTATTTTCCAAAACTCTTCATCAAATACAAAAACAAGATATACTTTTAAAGCATAGTGTGTATGGATATGATCCACTACACAATCAAGATGAAATATCTATGTTTTTGACAATAAGCATAAACTTGATTTTGGTTGAAAGATGTAAACATGTATATCAAAAACCAAATAGTATTTTGTCACAAAGAAAAATCTTTTCTAAACTAAAAAAATCTTTTATGAAAACAATTCTATCAAGAGTGTGTGTGTGATATATACTTGAGCAATCCACCAACTACTCTATCCTTTACATTTTATCTAAAAACAAAAATCTTATACCTAGACACAAGTCTTGATCTTGAAGTCTTCCCTTGAAGTCTTCTCATCATCTTGACTTGGTCCAAGCTTGATCCAAAAGCTCCTTGGATCACACCGTGCTACCTCCAAATCTTGACATTTTGTCCTTTATTGAGCTATGCACCTACTGAGATCTTGATAATGAATCTGTCACTAATTAAACACAAGATCATTAGTAAACATAACTTCATGAGTTGATCATCATCAAACTAGGGTGGTAGGCCTTTGGGCCAACAATCTCCCCTTTTTGATGATGACAAAACTCATGAAGTTATATATGCATGGATTAAAGTAAAGCTCCAAAGAAGCTCCCCCTTAACTCATGCATAACACATAAACAAAATAATATGGAAATGAAGCACATGACATGTATGCAATGTATGGAGATAAAACATGAAATCTTTTTTCTCCTAGTTGCAATACAAAACATATATGCATAACTAACAAGGAAGACAAATACTTCTCCCCCTTAAGTAATGAAAACATGCATATAAACTCAAATACTTCTCCCCTTTTTGTCAATCATCAAAAAGGGTTCAAAGTAAAATCAAATCAAACAAATTTTTCTCCCCCTTTTTGTAAAAAACAAAGAGATCAAGAAGGGGTAATACAAATCAATCAATAAAGATTTATATGCGATATACATTCATGAAGAGGAAGACGCTAAGTTAGCTTCCCTACACATATACATTACATGAAGGAGGATGACAAGCCCTAATTCACATAACGCATATTATGTAATGCATAAGAGGAGATGTGAAGCTCCCCCTACACACGTATATCATATAAAGAAGAGTTGTCAAGCTCCTCAATTTATAATATACTCAACATGAATCTATATGTAAGAGAGATGTTAAGCTCTCCTTGCATATAGGCAATACAAATCAAAAATTTGAATTTCTCTTATCAAACAAAATTTTGAACTTTCTAAATAAAACACATTTTGAGATATCAAGTAAACATATATTTTTTTTATTTGATATCAATTTTGAAAACATATTGCATAAGCTTTAAGAATTACCAAGTTGAATTAAGCTTAGCATATACATTGTGTTTTAAGAATAATTGATTCACTCTCTTAAAGCACAAATAGATCACATATATGTATGAAAAGATAATACAATAGAAATTGATATAATTTAAATTTAAAAGCATTCATACATACAATCGAAATATGAGTATATAAAAATCATATTGATACCAATTGAAAATATCCAATGATACCAATTGAAGAGTAAGCTTATCATATACTCTACCATATGAAGAATTTGCACTAATTAATATGAAAATGTTTTAAAATTAGTACGGAATCCTTCAAGTAAGGAATAAAGCAAAAATGTCAATGTAATCTCAATATTCTTTTATATCATCACACATTTTTTTAATTAAAACAAAATTTATATTTCAAGATATATGTATGTTTTGACAACACAATAAGTATACATACATATTCCTTAAACACAATTGAGTCCATATAAATAGATTTGCATTAAAGGCAAATGACTCAAGAGGTATACATGTATATCTTAAAGTTTGACAAAATGCACATATACATGAGATGAAAACACATGATCCTAAATCAAATCCAAAAAGTAGGAATACAAGTTTAAAAATGTATGCATCATCAAAAACTAAGCAATACAAGCACATTTCGTGGGTTCAAATAAGCATTCAAGCACAAATATAAATAGATTTATTTGTGGCCCACAATATTGTCAAGTATAAATCCTAGTGTTGATAAAACTAACATTTAAACTAATATTCAAATACATGAAGCATCAAATCTTTTAGATCACAAAAGAATTTATCATATAATTGAAATAAAGTAGGATCATGTGGATAATCTTATAAATTAATAGAAGAATAGATAACTAGTTTAAATTGATTTTGAATAACTAGTTAAAGATCCTTCAAATAACATCAAATCATATGTTTTTCATAAAACATAACTAGATACACAAAAATTTAAGCACTCATGGTCTATAAAGCTCAAAAATGATTTTAACAAAAGTGTGAGTGTTAAACGATCATGTAACTAGTATTTTTATGAAATAGTCATTGAAGCTCAAAAAGATCATAAGTCACATTTTTTAACAATTCAACTCAAAATCATTTTTCATAAAATCAACAAACTTCTAGGTATATGTATGATTTATCCAAATCTAACAATATGCATACATATCCCAAATATAAAAGAGTCTATTAATGATGTTTGCATTAAGGCAAGAGACTCACGGGTATACATGTATATTTATTAGTTTTGAATTTAGAATACATATACATGAAGTAAATCACTAAAATAGGCAAAACATGTATAAAAGAGAATCATCAAAACTAGTCTATACATATGCATATAGTGGATACAAATGAGCATGAGGTGCAACCATATAAATAAAACAAATGTAGCTCACTATTTGTACATGTATAATACAAGTTTTGATAAAAACTACATCTAAGCATGTTATTACCACATGAAGTACAAAAATACATAAAACATGAACATGCTCAAAATAATATGAATGAACAAGCATGAACATAAATAAAATGGGAGTTTAGAGATTGTTACCAACTCCAAAGCTCCAATCATGGTGGTTGTCCCACCAAAGCTCCTTGATAGTGATGCATCCCAAAATTATGTCCATCATGTCCAAGTGCATCCACTATCAAGGCACCAATCCTCTCACATCTTGTGAGAGCCCTCACCTACATCAAAAGCAAAAGGTGAGGGTTTTGGTACCCATATTTTCTTGGGTCCTTTGGGGTTAGTCTTGTAAGGAACCCAAAATCTTTTATTAGCAAAATTACAATGATTTAACGTATCATAACAAAATTTTGCTAAATGGCCTTTGCGGCCACAATGTGTACATGTGTACACCTTAGTATACTTATGTGTGTGTGAATGATCATGGTGTGCAACATAAGCATATGCATGATGGGTATGATGTGCATGAACATGTGGAGTTTGTTTCTTTGAAAACATTGACTCCAATCTAGTATGGTTGAATGCACACGAGTTCAAAGTTGAACTCAAACCATCCATTTTATTTTTCAAAACTTTTATCTCATTAGTAGTGGCATGTAAAGCATGATGAGATAAAGAATCATTTTCTTTTCTTTTTCGAAATAAAATCTTTTTCTTTTTCACAAATTTTTCTATTCAAAGACTTGTATTCTTGAAAAACAACTTCCTTTTGTTTTTCCACCAAATCAATTTTATTTTTTAAACTTGTGTTTCCTTCACAAAGATCATTCAATTTAGACATGAGGGAAACATTCTCATTTTTCAAATCTTCCTTTTCTTTTTCTAAACATGCAATTTTAGTTTAAAAGAATCGTTCTCTTTTAACATGCAATCAAAATTCTTTTTATTTTCTTATTATCTTTTTCTAAGCATGCAATGTTATCTCTAAAAGAATCATGTTCTATATTCATGCAAGCAATGTTCTTTTTCAAATTTTTATTTTTCTTTTAAGCATGTCATATTTTTCATGCAATAATTGACAAAATGAAGTGAGCTCATCATATGACATGTCTTCATCATCTAACTCGGATTCGGTGTTTACCTCAAGGGGGTATCCCCTTGGACCATGTAGCACAAGTTGGAGGTGTTGCTTCCAACGTCCGAATTGCTCCCCGCATAGTATTGATCATTTTCACCAAGGGAGATCAAAGTGTTCCAAACTACAAAAGCCAAATCAAGATTAGCAACCCTAGATAAATAATCATCATTTAGGGTGGATCTTAAAGCATGTAGGCTTTTGTATTAGCCTCAATATTCTTACCATTTAAATAATATGCATTATTAGTTGTGGCAAGATAAACATGAATACCTAAGGCTTGAGGTACAAGGACATCTTCACCTTCCATATATGGATGTTAAGAATGTCAAACATGGGTGGTGACATGAAGTCCATGGTGTGTGTACAAAAATATTGTGATTAGCCTAAAAATGAGGATCTTTAACTCTAGGTTGTTAGACCCAAATCAGAGTACCAAGCTCTGATACCAATTGAAGGTTCACCTAGAAGGGGGTGAATAGGTGATGGCTAATCTAATGGTCACTTAATGATGAATGATGCGGAAGCTAAAACTAATTATGACCTAAATAAACTTTTACACTAAACACCACGTATAACCAAAGAGTGTTGCCGAATTCCCCGTGAAGGGCTCTATATAAACTCCTCTAGATTCCCCTTGAATGGGTTGAGGTGCCGCGTTGGCTCTCTGGTTGAATACAAGTGTTAGCAAACAATCCCACGCAAGTATATCAATTAAGCACATAATATGAATATCAAGCATGTAAAGATAAGCACAAAGTAAGCATGCAAGATATAATAAGAGACAAAGAGAGAGAGAGCAATCGCAAACACAAAGGGTTTGTTTTGAGGTTCGAGCACACTTGCTCTACATCCCCGCCTTCGGCACACGAAGGATTTCCACTATGCAAGATCCCATGGATCTCTCCTCGGTGCCGCAACACCTACAAGCCCTCGGACTCCCTAGTCCCGTACACACGCAAGCTCACTAGCTCGCGAGGCCGCACCTCAAACCACCGAGTTCACACAAGAACTCTAAACCACCGCGAACACACTTGTCCGCCTCCTCAAAGAACAAAAAGAAAATCTCTTATCACCAATTACAAACTCTCACAACACAATCCTATGGATAGATAAGGCAATGGATAGCTCAAGTGATTGTGAGAAAGTAAGGAAAGAACTATGGTGAAAAACTCAAGGAAATCACTTAAACACTCTTGATAAAATCTTTTCTTTGATTAGAAATATTAGCTCTCAAATATGTGGAGAAAACACTTTTAATGGAGTGAGAAAAACTGGCTCAAAGCTCTCCTCAAATCTTCTTACAAAACAATGACAAGACCCTCAAATTTATAGGCCAGAAAAATATAGCCGTTGGGGTCTGTCGACCCGGCCGGTCGACCCGCAACGGTCAAAAATCCGACCGTTGGAGCCTCTGGTCGACCCGCCCGGTCGACCCAAAAGAACAGAGAGCACTGCTCTCAGTTCCGGTCGACCCGCCCGGTCGACCCGCCCACTGAATTGCCAGACGTGCACGGTTCTGTGCACGTCGGTCGACCTTTGCGGTCGACCTGCCCTTGGTTCCGGTCGACCCGCCCGGTCGACCCGTAAGCCAGTTCTGGGTCAGCACTTGGGAGAAAAATGTTGGTCTTTTGGCTTTCATAAAAATCCCATAAAATACATAAAAATCTACAAAAATAGTTTAACCAATATACTTTGATATACAAACATGCTTGCACAAAATTAAGGCATGTTATAAAAGATTTAGACTATTTTTGTAATATGGAAATATTTGGCTCATGTGAAAACTTGTATTTTCCAAAAAACTTATTTTCCAAAACTCTTCATCAAATACAAAAACAAGATATACTTTTAAAGCATAGTGTGTATGGATATGATCCACTACACAATCAAGATGAAATATCTATGTTTTTGACAATAAGCATAAACTTGGTTTTGGTTGAAAGATGTAAACATGAATATCAAAAACCAAATAGTATTTTGTCACAAAGAAAAATCTTTTCTAAACTAAAAAATCTTTTATGAAAACAATTCTATCAAGAGTGTGTGTGTGATATATACTTGAGCAATCCACCAACTACTCTATCCTTTACATTTTATCTAAAAACAAAAATCTTATACCTAGACACAAGTCTTGATCTTGAAGTCTTCCCTGAAGTCTTCTCATCATCTTGACTTGGTCCAAGCTTGATCCAAAAGCTCCTTGGATCACACCGTGCTAGCTCCAAATCTTGACATTTTATCCTTTGTTGAGCTATGCACCTACTGAGATCTTGATAATGAATCTGTCACTAATTAAACACAAGATCATTAGTAAACATAACTTCATGAGTTGATCATCATCAAAACTAGGGTGGTAGGCCTTTGGGCCAACAATGTAAAGTAGGGTCCATCAAGTACAAAAACATCCACCATCAAGGCATCAATACCTCTCACGTCAAGTGAGAGCCCATACCTACATTAAATAAAATAGGAGTGACTTTTGGTACCCATACTCTATTGGGTCCATGGGGATTAGCACCTTTCCTAACCCAAACAAACTTATTTGCAAAATTTGAATCATTTAGTCTATCATAATAAAATTTTGTAAGGTGGCCTTTACGTCCACAATGTGTACAAGTGTACACATGAGCATACATAGTGCTATGTGTATGAATGTGAGAAGCATGTGTATGCGTGGTTTGTGTGCATGTATAAGAGGAGCATGTTTCTTGTGAAACATAGATTCTAACCGTGTGTGGTTCATAGCACATTGGCTCAAAGTGGAGCCCAAACAATCAACACTCTTCTTTAAAGCACATATGTCATTCTCAATAATAGAAGAAGAGGTGGAGCATTGATTTGTCTCTAAAACTGCAAATTTCATACCACATCTTCACATTTATTTAATATTAAATTCTGCTAATAATACCTCTTTTGCATGTTTCTAGGTCCATGGCATGACTGAAGAGGAAGACCCTAAATCACCATTTAATTGGTGATTAAAAGCCTACATGAATAGCCATAGACTTTGGAGGGCTGTTTTATCAAAACCAGGGGCCAATTTCCAGAAACCAGGACCTGCAACCGACAGGGGACAGACGGGACAGCGTGCGGCCCGAAGCGCCGCGCGCGCGGCTCTAGAAGAGCTGCGAAAACGAGGCCCGCGCCCGTACTTTGGTCCAGGGTTTGTCCCTTGGCCCCCCTTTCCCCTGGTGCCTATATACACCCTCATGGGGTTCTGTATTGAGAGATATGGAATGTTTTAGGGTAGTTTCATCTCCATTTTTAGTTTAGGATAGTTTAGGTTAGTGTTCTTCTTCTTCCTCCTTTGTATTTTTCATTTCTTGTAGATCTTGTAATAGGAGAGAGAGTAGTACATGATTAGGAAGCAAGAGTGCTTGTAATAGAAGGTGACAATCTATGAAAGGTGCTCTTTTAACTTATCTTTATTTTCTTCTCTAACTCCTTTTACATGCTTAGCTAATATTTTCTCTCATGGCAACTAACTACTAACCACTAACTAGTCTAACTTCTTATTTGATAATCCACATGAATCTAATAGCCTCTACTTGGCCTTACTCTTGCAAGAGTCATTGATGGCTCATGATGATGGATCTAACACTCTAATTTCTAAATCTCTAACAAGCTTACATTACTTTATTTCATGCTTTCTCTTATTGGGTTTGATGATTTAAGTGTAGCTTGCACTTGTTGGTTGAATTTTGATGTGAAAATAAACATATGAGCCATGCTTTGTAAAGCTCTTGAACTAAGGACTAGTGATGGCCAATGATACATGTGAGGCAACTATCACTAAGAGGTTAGCATGTTAGTGGAGTCATTAGTAGTTAGTAATCATGGGTTTTCTTTATCTTTTTACTTTATTTTAGAAATATATCAAAAATCACAAATATCTTATCTTCTATGTTTCCCACTTCTTCGTATTTCACCATGCTCTTCTTTTACCATTCTTTGTTTTCTTTTCTTTTGATTCTTTAAAATATTGAAGAACTTTTAACACACACATTGAACATTCCGGTAAAGCTTCTATCGCCTCCCGTCCTTATAGATTCGACTCGTTTAGCCTCTATGCTATAATGGAAGTATCGAGGAAGCCAAAGCATACACACTTATCTTAATTTCAAAATATACACTTTTTGTGCGCAGTTTTCTCCCGATCATGCATGCAATAGGAACACTAGATGGTGAAGCATGGTAAATATGTGAATCAATATCATTTTTCAAAGAAATATTTTCTTAGAAACTAAATCTAGTTCTTTTGAAATTGAAGCAAATTTATTTTTCAAAGATTGGTTCTCTTTTAAAAAATTTCAAGTTTTGAAGACAAAATCTCATTTTTCTTCAAGACATCATCACAATTATTTTTACTCTTTAAAATTTTGTTTTCATTAAGAGCAAGTTCAAGTTAGGATTTCAATGAGTTCCTTTCATTGGAAATCTCATCCCTCTCTTGCAAAATCAAATTAAGTTTTGAAAATAAATTCTTATTTTTTTATCTAATTTAATACTTTTTTTTTCAAAACTTGATATTTTTCAAGCAAGTTTTCACACACAAAAGATAGTTCTTCATTCAAAGCATTAGCATCCATATAATCATCACCTGAAGAACTAGCACTATCCTCTAGTTGAGTATCCGAGTTTATCTCAAGCGACTCATTCTCTTGGACCATATAGCAAGCTTGTTCGGATTCATCCTCACTAGATTCCTTCTCCACATATTTTTTCGTTTGCAGCGCGAGAGAGGTCAAAGTGTTTCACACTGCAAACGGAATCACAATGAGAAACAATAGATAAATGATCTTTGCTAAGACTGTATCTAAGTGCCTCTAGGGCTTGTGCATTGGCTTCTATATGCTTATTATTATCAAGATAGGATTTCTTGGTAGTAGCAAGGTGAACATGCATTCCTAGGGTTTTTAGGTACATACTCATCTTAAGCTTCCATGCATCGATGTTAGAAACATCAAACATAGGAGGGGCAAGGTAATCCATAAGTCTAAACTAGATGTGTGCAAATGCAAATACTAGATTAGCTAGCCAAAATCTCACTCCTAAGTGGTTAAATGTAATATCAGGAGCGTAGGCTCTGATACCAATTGAAAATACACCTAGAGGGGGGTGAATAGATGTATGGCTAATCTAATGATAAATGATGCAGAATTAAAAACTAATTGCAACACACTAAGTGTAACCAAAGAGTGTAGCCGAATTTTCGGTGAAGAGCTCTGAACTAACTCCTCTTGATTCCTCTAAATAAGAGTTGAGGTGCTATATGAAGCTCTCTTGGTTCAACACTAGTGAGGCGAACAAACAATACCAAGCATATAAGATATGAGCAATATGAATCAATGCAAGATATAAAAGAGAGAGTTTAGAGATAGTGGATCAATCGCAAACACTGAGATATGTTTAGATATTCGAGCCACTGCTCTAGGTCTCCGCCTTCACACAGAAGGATTTTCACTAAAGCGTCCACACAGGACTTCCCACAAACGGAAACCTCCACTGAGGATTTGGGTAATTTAAACTTAAAGTACACAACTCCTCTCTCAAAAAACAACAAGCTCTACACAAGAGGCAAAGCACTAAGCCACACAAGATCAACCTCTCAATAGAGGGATAGGCACAAAGTCAAACCAACCATAATCACCTCTACACCTAGAGGGATAAGGCATTAAGCTAAAACTCTAACCTCAATCACCTCTATACTTAGAGGGATACCAACACAACCTCCACAATCACCTCCACACAAGAGGGAAACAATAAACACAAAGAAGGTTACAACTCTTGGTGATCTCAAAGACCACAAACTAATTTTCTCACAAAACAAAGATCCTATAGATAGGATAGAGAAGATAGCTCAAGTGTGAGAAAATAAGGTGTTTGGAACAAAGAAAAAGAATTAGGAAAATCTCCAAATAGATATTAAAATCAAGATCAAAACCAATTCCCAAAAGACTCTCTTTTCTTTGAAATATTCCAACCCTGAAAACAAATAAAGATAAATCTTTTAACCACAAAAACTCTTTTAAACTTTTGTTGAAAAATACTTAAAAGATAAGAAATTTTCTCTTCAGAAATCTTGGTGAAATCGGCTCAAGAGAATGCATATATATAGCCTCTCAAAAATCTGCCCGTTGGCAGTCTGGAAAGGTCAAAAATGACCTTTCGATCGATCGCCCGATGACTGACACAACGGTCATATTATGACCGTTGTGCCTCCAGTCGACCGCCCGGTCGACCGGCCAGCACCCGAGAGTGGGGTGCTCTTAGTCGGTCGACCGCGCGGTCGACCGGCCTTCAAGGCTGGCCATGTGCACGTCCCTCATGCACATCGGTCGATCGAGCCGGTCGACCGACTCCGGTCGATTGGCACGGTCGACCGCCAGTCAGTTTGGCTGGGGATTATAGGATAGAAAAACTTGTCTTTATAACTTCTATAAAATCTCATAAAATCTCATAAATTCGACAAAAATAAGTTCTCATAAGATCTTTGGATAACAAACATGTGTGATCAAAAATCAACACATATTACAAACTATTTGAACTATTTTTGTGATATTAAAATTTGGCCTTTAAACAAAAATTGTATTTTCCAAAACCAAACTTTGAAATGAAAATCCGATTTTTCAAAAACTTGTCTAAATACTAAAAATAAGATATTTAAACTCAATTTGAAGCATATTATATGTGGATAGAATTCAATATACATGTATGATATATATCTGTGTTTTTGACATAAAAACCAAAAACGGTTAAACCAAGACTAATAAACTTTAAACTTGTGTGTGTGTGTGTGTGTGTGTGTGTGTGTGTTGAACTTGAGCATATCAACACTATCTAATCTTTACACAAGATCTAAACTACTAAACTAAACAAACTGTGGTCTTCTTGTAGAACTCCATCTCCAAGTCGACTTGATCCAAACGTGATCTAACGAGCTTGACTCCAACCAAGTACTAGATACGATCTTGACGCGCGAGCTCTTGAATATACATGTGTAAGCTCCAAAACTCATTTGTTGAAGCAAAACACCTACTAATATCTTGGTCAATCACTGAAACTATTTAATACAAGATTATTAGTAAAGTATAACTACATGAATTAATTATCATCAAAACTAGAGTGATGAGCCTCTGGGCCAACAAAGCTCCCCTTGCATATAAGCAAAATATATCAACAAATTTTGAAACAAAATGTTTGAAATCACTTTTTTTTTAAATAAAATTTTTGAAATTTCTTAAGTCAACAAAACATACTTTGATACTAATGAAATCAAATTGTAGTTGACAAAAACAAAAGTTGGTACCACTTGAAATTTTTTTTTAGATACCAATAGTAGAGTTTTGATACCAATAGAAAGTGAAACATGAAGTATATTTTGATATCAAATAAATACCAATTGAAATACCAATTGAAATCGATGTATAAGCTTGTATAGATACCAATTAACATTTGGAATAAAATCAAGCTTATCATAAATATAATTTGTGCTTTAATAATGTAACGATATTGTAAAATAAGCACAATCAAATCATAATATGTATGTATGAATTTGAAATACCAATTGAAATTGATATTAATTGAATTTTGAAGCATACATATATAAGAAAATATATGTGAGTAAACTAGAATAGAATAACATGAAGATCATTGTATAGCTCATACCTACCATCCTTTTCATGCACATGATAAATGATATTCATTTAGGCATATAAGGCATGGTCGCCTATCCAACCGCCCTTGTAGGTAGAAGTTTTCAAAAATAAGATTTAAAAATAGTTGTAGATTGAAAACACTACAAGTGAAGAATAAATAACTAATAGTTTTTGAAAAACTAGTTAAAAATCTTTCAAAATATGAAACTAAATTATATATCCCATGAATCATTACTAAGTACACAAAAATTGTCACTCAAGATCTATAAGGCTCAAAAATGTGCTTATAAAATAAGTATATGAGTAAACAAAAATAATACGAGTGCACAAGAATCATGTGAATAGCATATTCATGAAATAATCAAAAAGATTCAAAATAAACATGAATTTCTTTTATCAGAAATATGAAAACCATAAAATTTATTTTTCATCAAAATTAAACAAACTTCAAGGTATATGTATTTCTATTAAAACTAAAAATATACATACATATCCCAAACACAAACGAGTCCATAATAGAATTTACATGAAGGCAAGTAACTCGAGGGTATACATGTATATTTATAAGTTTTAGACAAAAAAAACAATACATGAAGTAAAACATGTACAAAGATAGGAAAAACAAGTATAAATGAAAGAATTATCAAAACTAGGTTATACATGTACATGTAATGAGTACAAATGAGCATTGAGGTACAAACATATAATAATCAAGTGTATCTCACTACTTATACAAGTAAAGGCACAAGTTTTAATAAAAACTACATCTAAACAAGTATTCACCACATGAAGTACAAAACCAAAATATGCTAAAAATATTTATATAAAAGTATGTAAATTAAATGGGAGTTTAGAGGTAGTTACCAAATCATATGTACTATTCTCTGAGTCTCCAAACCATAGTAGTCTCCCACCAAACTTCCTTGAAGGTGATGCATCCATAAATATGATCCTTGAGCTTGAAACGCATCCACCATCAAGGCACCAGCTCTCTCACGTTTTGTGAGAGCCCACACCTACATCAAATACAAAAGTATTAGTGTTTGTTAAAATAATCATGTTTTTTAGCATGTATTAGTGTTTGTTAAAATAATCATGTTTTGTGCTTCATGTGGTAAATACTTGTTTAGATGTAGTTTTGTCAAAACTTGTTTATATGTATAAATAGTGAACAACATTTGATTCATATATGTTTGCACTTAATTGCTTATTTGTACTCACTACATGCGCATGTATAGCATAATTTTGATGATTCCCTCATTTACACTTATTTTACCTTTCTTTGTGCATGTTTTGCTTCATGTATATGTAATTTTTGTTCAAAACTAATAAATATACATGTATACCCTTGAGTCACTTGCTTTCATGCAATTTACATTATGGACTCATTTGTGTTTAGGATATGTATGTATATTGTTAGTTGTGATAAATCATACATATACCTTGAAGTTTGTTTTTAAATGAAAAATAAATTTTCATGATTTTCATATCTTTGATATTTTGAGCTTTATTGATTACTTTCATGAAAATTCTACTCACATGATTATGGTACACTCACATTTATTTATTTACTCATGAAATTGTTTTCATGAGATATTTAGAGCCTTATAAATTTCGAGTGTCAATTCTTGTATTTTTAGCATGGTTCATAGAACATATGATTTGATTCATGTTTTGAAAGATATTTAGCTAGTTTTTTTAAAAATTATTTTAACTAGTTATTTATTTTTCATTTTGTAGAGTTTTCTAATTTTACAAAATATTTTTGAAACTCTAGTTTTTGAAAACCCTACCAACCCTTTAAGGGCGGATGAATGGGCGGCCATGCCTTGAATGCTCAAATTAAAAATCTTTTATCATGTGCATGAAAAGGGTTTATTTTTATGAGTTATACACTTGATTCACATCATAATTTCAATTGGTATCACAATTGACATTTTTTTGTATACTCATATTTGTTTTCTATATATGTATGCTTCATTTCAAATAATATCAATTTCTATTGGTATTTTTATTTTCATACGTATATATGATTTGCTTGTGCTTGATTTACGATATATTTACATGTTAAAGCACAATGTTGTTTATGCTAAGCTTGATTTAAATCTTGATTTTCAATTGGTATTTTAATAAGCTTATGCATTATTTTCACTTGGTAGTTTTTATTGATATCAAAATTTATAACATACTTCTATTGGTATCAATATGTTTCAATTTCCAATTGGGCTTAAATTTTAATTGGTATCAATGTGTTTTACCTATTTGGTATCAAAAATTTACCATATATTTCAATTGGTATATGTTTTAAAATATTTACTTTCATTGATATAAAAATGTACAAGTATTTCAATTTCAATTGGTATCACAAATTTCCTATTTCATATGGTATCAAAATCTTGTGATATCTCAAATTGATTTGTTGATTTAAGAAAAATTCAAAATATGTATTGTTTATTTACAATTGATATCTTAAAATTTGTTTATTTTCAAATGGTATCTCAAAATTTGTTTTATTACTTTGAGTAACTATCAAAATTTTTGTTAAAAATATTTTGATATGTATTGTTTATATGCAAGAGGAGCTTATCATCTCTTCTATATATAGATTCATGTTGAGTATATCTTGTAATGAGGAGCTTGACATCTCTTCTTTATGTGATACACGTATATAGTGGGAGCTTCACATCTCCACTTATGCATTGTATATTATGCGTTATATGAGTTAGGGCTTGTCATCCCTTTTTCATGTAATGCATGTATGCAGGGAAACTAACTTAGCGTCTTCATCTTCATGAATGTATATCGCATATATATCCATATGCTTAATTTGTTTTATTTTACCCCTTTGTTGATGATTGACAAAAAGGGGAGAAAGATTTTGAGTTTATATATGCATCTTGAGTATTTGCATATATTGAGTTTATGCATCTTATGTTTTATACATATCTTATAAAATGGGAAAAAATGTTTTTGAAAGTTTAAACAAAAAGAGGGAGAAGGTTTTTGGGAAAAGGATTTTGATGTTTGCATGTTTATCTCACCTTGTTGATGCATACATATTTGTTTAGTTCATGCAATTCATTGAATATCTTATTGTTTATTGTTATGCATGAGTTAAGGGGGAGCTTCTATGAAGCTTAACTTTAATCCATGCATATATAACTCCACGAGTTTTGTCATCATCAAAAAGGAGGAGATTGTTGGCCCAAAGGCCCATCACTCTAGTTTTGATGATGATTAACTCATGTAGTTATAGTACTAATGATCTTCTGTTTATTTAGTCTCAGATTTGTGATCAAGATCTTAGTTAGTCTGTAGTTTCAACAAAGGATTTTAAGTCAAGTTTTGAAGCTAGCACGAGTTGATTCAAGAGCTTGCGCATCAAGACCACATCAAGTATTCAAGAGGAGTCTAGCTCATTGGATCATGTTTGGACCAAGTTAAGAAGGAGAAAAAGATTTTCAAGAGAAGACTTGTGTCTAGGTTTGTTTTGTTAAGATTTTATTTTTAGATAAAATGTAAAGGATAGATTAGTTTGTGGATTGCTCAAGTATCATATACACTCACACACAAGATTTGGATGAGGTTTTATAAAAGAGTTTTCATTTTGAAAAAAATACCATTTGAATTTTGGAGTTTCATATATACATGTATTTAACCAAAACTATTTTAGTGCTTATTGTCAAAAACATAGATATTTCATCATATATGTGTAGTAGATCATATCTGTTGGCCCAAAGGCCTTCCACCCTAATTTGATGATGATTAACTCATGTAGTTATGTTTACTAATAATCTTGTGATTTAGTTACAGATCATTGATCAAGATATTAGTTGGTGATTGCTTCATAAAGATGAGTTTGGAAGCCTTCACTTGGTGATTCCGGTGCCCGAGCTTCAAGATTACTCATTTGCACTCGGTGGATCACGGTTTGGGATCGAGTCGACTTGAAGATGGAAGATCGTCAAGAAGACTTAGGTATCCTAGTTTAGTTTAGTGTGTTTTAGATCCATTTGTAAAGCTTAGTATACTTGATATGCTCAAGTGCACAATACACACACGTATCATGTTTTGAATTTGGTTTTCATGAATAGTTGATCAAAACAAGTTTACATGATTTTTATGTATATTAGATATGTTCAATATACATACATGCTTCATGACTTATACAAACTTATTTTGATTTTCCTATTCATGTATTGAAAATCCAAGTTTGATAAAATACAAGTGTTGGTTTTTGATAAAACTTACAAGACACAAAAATGATTTGAATATGTTGATATATGTCTTGAAATTTTTATCACAAGTGTGTTTATCAAAGTAAAATGATAAAACAAGTTTTATGGAATTTTAAAAGAGAGAAAAGATTTTTATAAAATATTTTTACCCAGTGTTTCTGACCCAGGTTTGTGCTGACAGGCCAGGTCGGTCGACCATATGGGTCGACCGCACCAAGGGCCGGTCGACCCGTGAGGTCGACCGACGTGCACAGACTTGTGCACGTCTGGCAGACACAAGCTCGGTCGACTGTCCGGGTCGACCGGGTCTGAGAGCTCTGCTCTCTGTAAATTTGGGTCGACCGGGCGGTCGACCGGGTTTGCCCAACGGTCACATTTTTGACCGTTGGCGGTCGACCGGGCGGCCGACCGCCAAGCCTATCAGGCTGCCACATCAGCCTAACGGCTAGTTTTGTTTTGGGGCTATAAATACCCCAACTCTGGGCTGTTTTGATAAGATTTTCAAGAAGAAAAATTTCAGTGTTTCTCTAGTGTTTAAACAAGTTTTCAAAATAGTTTTTGTGCTAAAAAGATTTCATCTTTATTGTTTTGGGTTTTTAGAAAATCAAAGAGAACTAGGTTTTTGGGATATTGTATTGGTTTTCATTTTCTATCATTTACAAGACATTTCCCAAGTAGTTTTTCTTTGTTGCTTGTTTCCAAAAACACTTGATTCCACACTTGAGCTATATCTTCTATCCTAATCTATTTAGGATCATTTGTTTTGTGGAAAAGAGAAAAGAGAAGTGTTTGAGGTTGTTGAGCCTCCAAGTTGTAAACCCTCCTTGTATTTGTGTATCCCTCTTTGGTAGAGGTTGATCGGAGTGGTATTTGGATCCCTCTTCGGTAGAGGTGATTATTTTTGTTTGGCTTCGGGCCTACCCTCGGTTGTGAGGCGGTGTTTGAGAGAGGAGTTTGGTACTCCTATTGTTGTAACAAATCCTCTTCGGTAGAGGTTCCCTCGGTGGGAGATAGTGGATTGGAAATCCTACACGGTGGTGTAGGCGGGGATGTAGAGCAAGGTGCTCGAACCTCGAAACATATCTTGGTCTTTGCGATTGATCCATTGTCTCTATAACTCTCTCTCATTTATATTGTGCAAAGCATCATACTTCATTCATATCATATTTGCTTGTGTTGAGCATAATTCATCTTGTCATATTTATTTGCTTGTGTTGTGCCTTGCATAATCCATATTGCTATATCCTTGATTGCTTGGCTTGATTGTGTGTGCACATTGCTTGGATTGCTGTGTGTGTGCGTAACTTATACTCATCAACAAGAGCTTCACATAGCACCTCAACCCATTTCAAGGGGAATCAAGGGGAGTTAGTCCAGAGCCTCGCAAGGGAATTCGGCTACACTTGTTGTATTGTATTAGTTTGTGCATAATTTGCATTAGCTTCCGCATTTAGCGCACTTAGTTTTGCATTTAGTTTTAGATTAGCACTAACACCTATTCATCCCCCCCCCTCTAGGTGTACTTTCAATTGGTATCAGAGCTAGTGCTCCTGATACTTAGGCTTAACATCCTAGGAGTGAGATCCATTTGCTTGCTAATCTATTGTTTGCATTTGCTTGTTTGCACACATATAGTTTACCATGGCCTTCATGACCCCACCTATGTTTGACCCTTCCAACATTCATGTTTGGAAGATTAGGATGACTGTTTACTTACAAACCCTAGGTCATAAAGTTTACCTTGCCATTACCAAGGAATCCTTCCTTAGTGATCGCAATCATATAGGGGCCAATGCACAAGCCCTAGAGGCCATTAGAAGCACTTTATCTAAAGATTATCTTATGAGTGTTTCTAACCTTGATTCCGCTTTTGTAGTGTGGAACAAGTTGACAACAACCACCGCCTCCAAGCTTCAAGTGCCAAATCAACCGGAGGAATCTAGTGGAGAATCCGATTCACAATGCTTCATGGTCCAAGGGAATGACTCCCTTGAGGTACATTCGGAACCCCACTTAGATTGTGATGATAGTGCTAGTTCTTCAAATGATTTTGTTGATCCACATGCTTTAAATGAAGAACTATCTATTGTGTGTGAAAAATTACTTGAGAAATATAAGATTTTGCAAAAGAAAAGTCTAGGTCTTGAAAAAGAAAATAAGAGTTTGCATGCTAGACTTAACAATGTTTTGCAAGAGAAGGTTGAGGCCTATAATGAAAGGGATTCATTGAGATCTCAACTAGAACTTGCACTAAAAGAAAATGAATTTTTAAAATCTAAAAATGATTGCCATGCTATTTTAAAGAAGAATGAAAACTGTCTTCTAAAGTAGATTTTGTTTTAAAAGAAAATGTTGCTTTGAAAAATAAAATTATTTCTATTTCAAATGAGTTGAATGTTTGTTTAGATAAGAATATTGTTTTACAAAATAATATTGATGCACATGTTTGCCATGCTAGTGTAGCCTCTTCATCTAGTCTACCTAGTGCATGTACCTCTTCTTCTAAGATAATAATGATATATCCATGCTTAAGAAGAAGGTAGATTGTTTGGGCTCCACTATGAGACAATGTGCCATGAACCACACTCGCTTGGAATCCTTGGTTCGAAAGAAACAAGTTCCAACCTTTATGCATGCACACCCATCACGGCATACACATGCTCCTCACGGACACCATTACATGTATGCTCATGTGTACACATGTACACATTGTGGACGTAAGGCCAACCTTGCTAAATTTTGCTATGATAGATTACATACTCCTAATTTAGCAAAGAATTTTGTTTGGGTTAGAGAAGGTACTAAACCCCATGGACCCAACAAGATGTGGGTACCAAAGACCACCCCTCTATTATTTTTGATGTAGGTGTGGGCTCTCACATGACGTGAGAGTGATGACACCTTGGAATGGATGCGTTCCGTACTTAAAGGAAATCATTTGGATGCATCACTTTCAAGGGAAGAGATGGTGGAGAGGACCACCAAGTTTTGGAGACAAGGAGAGTTGCCTTCTAGGTTTGGTAACGATTCCTAACTCCGTATTATTTATTTACATGCTTCATATTATTGTTCATAGCATGTTTTGATGCTTATAGCATGTTTACATTGTCTTTGGATTAGTGTGTAAATATCATATTTATTAGATCCTTGACATACATGTATAGTATTTGAGACACACATGTTTGCATGAATCCATACTTAGTGTTCTCACTTTTGTTTAGCTATAATGTACATCATGAATCTTATACATGTGAATTTACATAGTAATCATGTTTTAGTTTTCTCATGATGATTTTTTGTTGTTTATGCTTTATGTGGTATAAACTAGTTTAGATGTAGATTTTATCAAAACTTGCATGTATGCATGTACACATAGTGAGAACAAATTGACTTTTATATGTTTGCACTTCATGCTCATTTGTACCCACTATATGCACATGTATAAGCTAGTTTTGATGATTCCTTCATTTATACTTGCTATGCCTATTTTCATGTTTTTACTTCATGTATATGTATTTTGAATTCAAACCTAATAAATATACATGTATACCCATGAGTTCGATTTTATCCTTCCTCTTCCTCCCTTAGATTTTAAATAAATAATTTAAAATTCAAGTTTAGATTAGGTTAGATAAGAGAGAAACTTCTAAATTACTACAATTTATGCATGTGGGCTTGTGGCATTCTTGGGCTTTTGGGCTTCACTTGGCTTTATTTCTTTATTTTTTAATTACTCAAGGCCTGCACATATTAAACAATAAAATATTAGTAGTAGTACTTAATAAAAGAATAAATGATAGTAAATGTGATGATAAATATGCACTTTTGACTACCTATCAAGGTGCAGCCTCAGCAAGCTAGTGTGCTTGTGGTGTGTTTGTTCTTGTGGGAATAACAGAGGGACTAGAGAGTCCAAAGGAGTTCTAGTGTGAACTAGCTTGTAGGTGTTACGGCACCGAGTGATCTGGTGAGATCGTTTTTAGTGAAAATCTTTCATAGTGTTGAACGCGGGGACGTAGAGAAAGTGTGCTTGAACCTTGAAATAATTCTCCCGTGTTTGTGATTGCTCTCTCTATCTCTCACTTGTCTTTATATCTTGCATGATTATATTACCCTTATCTTTATATGCTTGATATATCTTGTGCCTAATTGTTATATGCTTTGGATTGTTTGCTCACACTTGTATTCAACCAAGAGAGTCATAGCGGCACCTCAACTCTTATCTAGAGGAATCTTGAGGAGATAGTCTAGAGCCCTTCACGGGGAATTCGGCTACACTCTTAGGTTATACTTGGTGTGTTTAGCTTAAGATATTTTAGTTTGCATAAACAGTTTTAATTTCGCATTAATTCACCATTTGATTAGCTAGTCACCTATTCACCCCCTTTAGGTGATTTCAATTGGTATCAGAGCCAAGTGCTCTTGATTTGGGTCTAACAACCTAGAGTTAAAGATTCTCATTTATAGCTAATCACAATATTTGTACACACACATGGATTTCATGTCACCTCCCACTTTTGACATTCTTAACATCCAAACTTAGAAGGTTAAGATGTCTTTGTTCCTCAAAGGTCTAGGTATTCATGTTTATCTTGCTACCATTAAGGATTCATATTTTAGTAATAGCAAGTATATTGAGGCTAACTCAAAAGTCATTCATGCTTTAAAGTCAGCCCTAAATGATGAATATTTATCTAGGATTACTAATCTTGATTCGGCTTTTGTAGTTTGAAACACCATTGTCTCCCTTGGCGAACAAGAGCAATACTATGTGGGGAGCGACTCGGATGTTGGAAGTAACGCTTTCAACGTGTGCTACATGGTCGAAGGGGATAACCCACTTGAGGTAAATTCCCAATCCGAGTTAGAAGAGGATATTGATATGTCATATGATGAGCTTGCTTCATTTTGTCAACAACTTTTAGAAAAATATGACATGCTTAAAAGGAAAATAAGAATTTGAAAAAGAAATATGACTCCATTTTAGAAGAAAATGATTCTTTTAAAAATAAAGTTGTATGCATTGTAAAAGAAAATGAATTTTTAAAAAATGGGAATATTTACTTGACTTCTAAATTGAATGATCTTTGTGATGGAAATACATCTTTGAAAAATAAAATTATTTTGGTGAAAAAGGAAAAAGAAATTGCTTAAATGAAAACAACTCTTTAAAAAGAAAAGTTGTTTCAAAAGAAAAGGAAACTATTTTCAAAAAGAAAAAGAATAATGATTCTCATTCTTACCAAGCTTTACATGCCACTATTGATGAAAATGAGATTAAATTTTTGAAAAATAGAATAAATTGTTTGAGCTCAACTTTGAGCAATTGTGCATTTAACCACAATAGATTGGAATTCTTGTTTCAAAAGAAACAAGCTCCACATGTTTATGCACATCACCCACAACATGCATATGCACATTTTGCACGTCATGATCACACTCATTCACATGTGCATGCTAAAGTGTACAAATGTACACATTATGGCCGCAAAGGCCATTTAGCAAAATTTTGTTATGATAGAGTAAATTCTTCAAATTTTGCTAATAAAAATATTTGGGTTCCTTACAATGCTAACCCCCGAGGACCCAAAAGAAAATGGGTACCAAAATTCTTACCTTTTGTATTTGATGTAGGTGTGGGCTCTCTCATGACGTGAGAGAATTGGTGTCTTGGTGGTGGATGCATGGGCTCAATGGACACTACAAATTGATGCATCACTATCAAGAAAGTTTGGTGAGAAGACCACCTATTTTGGAGTCTTGGAGTGTAGTTCATGTGTTTTGGAAACTATCTCTAAACTCTATTTATTTTACATGCTTTTATATTTGATGATTTTTAGCATGTATTAGTGTTTGTTAAAATAATCATGTTTTGTGCTTCATGTGGTAAATACTTATTTAGATGTAGTTTTGTCAAAATTTGTGTATATACTTGTACAAGTAGTGAGAAACATTTGATTCATATATGTTTGCACTTAATTGCTCATTTGTGCTCACTACATGCACATGTATAGCCTAGTTTTGATGATTCCCTTATTTACACTTATTTTACCTATCTTTGTGCATATTTTGCTTCATGTATATGTAATTTTTGTTCAAAACTAATAAATATACATGTATATCCTTGAGTCACTTACTTTCATGCAATTTACATTATGGACTCATTTGTGTTTAGGATATGTATGTATATTGTTAGTTCTGATAAATCATATATATACCTTGAAGTTTGTTTTTAAATGAAAATAAATTTTCATGATTTTCATATGTTTGATGTTTTGAGCTTTATTGATTACTTTCATGAAAATGCTACTCACATGATTATGGTACACTCACATTTCATCTATTTACTCATGACATTGTTTTCATGAGATATTTAGAGCCTTAAAGATTTCGAGTGTCAATTCTTGTGTTTTTAGCATGCTTCATGGATACATATGATTTGATTTCATGTTTTGAAGGATCTTTAACTAGTTTTTCAAAAATTATTTTAACTAGTTATTTATTCTTCATTGGTAGATTTTTCTAATTTTACAAATATTTTTTAAACTCTAGTTTTTGAAAACCCTACCAACCCTTTAAAGGGCGGATGGATGGGCGACCATGCCTTGTACGCTCAAATTAAAAATCTTTTATCATGTGCATGAAAGGGTATATTTTTATGAGTTATACACTTGATTCACATCATAGTTTCAATTGGTATCACAATTGACATTTTTTGTATACTCATATTTTGTTTTCTATATATGTATGCTTCATTTCAAATAATATCAATTTCTATTGGTATTTTATTTTTCATATGTATATATGATTTGCTTGTGCTTGATTTACGATATATTTATATGTTTAAAGCACAAAGTTTGTTTATACTAAGCTTGATTTAAATCTTGATTTTCAATTGGTATCTCAATTGGTATTTTAATAAGCTTATGCATTATTTTCAATGGTAGTTTTTATTGATATCAAAATTTACAATATACTTCTTGGTATCAATATGTTTCAATTTCCAATTGGGTTTAAATTTCAATTGGTATCAATGTGTTTTACCTATTTGGTATCAAAAATTTATCATATATTTCAATTGGTATATGTTTCAAAATATTTACTTTCATTGATATAAAAATGTACAAGTATTTCAATTTCAATTGGTATCACAAATTTCCTATTCATATGGTATCAAAATCTTGTGATATCTCAAATTGATTTGTTGATTTAAGAAAAATTCAAATTTGTATTGTTTATTTACAATTGATATCTTAAATTTTGTTTATTTACAAATGGTATCTCAAAATTTGTTTTATTACTTTGAGTAATTATCAAAATTTCTGTTAAAAATATTTTGATATGTATTGTCTATATGCAAGAAGAGATTAACATCTCTTCTATATATAGATTCATATTGAGTGTATCTTGTATTGAGGAGCTTAACATCTCTTCTTTATGTGATACACGTATGTAGGGGGAGCTTCACATCTCCACTTATGCATTGTATATTATGCGTTATATGAGTTAGGACTTGTCATCCCTTCTTCATGTAATGCTTGTATGCAGGGAAGCTAACTTAGCGTCTTCCTCTTCATGAATGTATATTGCATATATTCCATATGCTTGATTTGTTTTAGTTTACCCCTTTGTTGATGATTGACAAAAAGGAGGAGAAAGATTTTGAGTTTATATATGCATTTTGAGTGTTTGCATATATTGAGTTTATGCATCTTATGTTTTATACATATCTTATAAAATGGGGAAAATGTTTTGAAAGTTTAAATAAAAAGGGGGAGAAGGTTCTTGGGAAAAGGATTTTGATGTTTGCATGTTTCTCTCACCTTGTTGATGCATACATATTTGTTTAGTTCATGTACTTCATTGAATATCTTATTGTTTACTGTTATGCATGAGTTAAGGGGGAGGTTCTATGAAGCTTAACTTTAATTCATGCATATATAACTCTATGAGTTTTGTCATCATCAAAAGGAGGAGATTGTTGGCCCAAAGGCCCATCACTCTAGTTTTGATGATGATTAACTCATATAGTTATACTAATAATGATCTTGGTTTATTTAGTTTCAGATGTATGATCAAGATCTTAGTAAGTGTGTAGCTTCAACAAAGGATTTCAAGTCAAGTTTTGGAACTAGCACGAGTTGATTCAAGAGCTTGCGCATCAAGACCACATCAAGTACTGAAGAGGAGTCTAGCTCATTAGATCATATTTGGACCAAGTCAAGAAGGAGAGAAGAAGATTTTCAAGTGAATATTTTCAAGAGAAGACTTGTGTCTAGATTTTTTTTGTTAAGATTTTATTTTTAGATAAGATGTAAAGGATAGATTAGTTGGCGGATTGTTCAAGTATCATATACACTCACACTCAAGATTTCGATGAGTTTTTATAAAGAGTTTTCATTTTAGAAAAATACCGTTTTGATTTTTGGAGTTTCATATATACATGTATTTAACCAAATCATTTTAGTGTTTATTGTCAAAAATATATATATTTCATCATATATGTATAATGGATCATATCCATACACACTAAGCCTTAAAGTGTTTAAAATATCTTGTTTTTGTATTTGGAGAAGTTTTGGAAAAATCAATTTGGAAAAATACAGATTTTGTTTTAAGCTAAAATTTCTAAGTCACAAAATAATTCAAAATGTTTATAACATGTTTTGATTTTTACTCAAACATGTTTGTATATCAAAGTATTACACTGAACTTATTTTTGTAGATTTTTTGTGGATTTATAGGATTTTATTGAAGGAAAAATGACAAACTTTTAATCCCTAAAAAGACTATTTTGGCCTTCTGCCGGTCGATCGAAGCCAGGGGTCGGTCGACCGACGTGCACAAAGCGTGCACGACCAGGGCCGGTCGACCGCCAGAGAGTGTCTGCTCTCTAGAAATGGCCCGGTCGACTGGGCGGTCGACCGTTAGGCCATTGCCTTGAAGGCGGTCGACCGGCCTTCCCAACGGTCGAAAAATCGACCGTTGGCGGTCGACCGACAGCAACGTCAGCTACTGATTTGGACCCCAACGGCTAGTTTTTTGATGCCTATAAATTGGGGTTCCCTTGGGCTGTTTTCGATAAGATTTTAAGTGGGTTTTTAAGATAGTTTTTCCTACACTTCTAAGTGTTTATCTCCACTTATTTTAGAGCCAAATACTTCCATTCAAAAAGGAGTTTATCAAGAGGTCTTCAAAAGTGATTCTTTGAGTTTTTCACCACCACAATCAATCCAAGTTTTCTCACATACACTTGAGCTTTCCATTGATAAATCCATCCTATAGGAGAGTTTTTGTGAGAGTGATTTTAGGTGATTAAAGTGTCTAGATCACCAAGTGTTCTTTCTTTGTACTTTGAGGAGGCAGACTTGCGAGTTCACGTTGTTTCGGGTTCCAGTGAGAACTCGGTGTAGAGGTGCGGTCTCGCAAGCTAGTGTGCTTGCGGTGTGTTTGTTCTTGCGGGAACAAGAGAGAGACTAGAGAGTCCAAAGGAGTTCTAGTGTGAACTCGCTTGTAGGTGTTACGGCACCGAGTGATCCGGTGGAATCATTTTTAGTGAAAATCCTTCATAGTGTTGAAGGCGGGGACGTAGAGCAAGTGTGCTCGAATCTCGAAACAATTCTCTCATGTTTGCGATTGCTCTCTCTCTATCTCTCACATGTCTTTATATCTTGCATGATTATATTGCCCTTATCTTTATATGCCTGATATATCTTATGCCTAATTGTTATATGCTTGAGATTGTTTGCTCACACTTGTATTCAATCAAGAGAGCCATAGCGGCACCGCAACTCTTATCTAGAGGAATCTTAAGGAGATAATTCAGAGCCTTCACGGGGAATTCGGCTATACTCTTAGGTTATACTTGGTGTGTTTAGCTTAAGATATTTTAGTTTGCATAAATAGTTTCAATTTCGCATTAATTCACCATTGGATTCGCTAGTCACCTATTCACCCCCCTCTAGGTGATTTCAGTGTATTCCATACTACAAAATCCGAATCAAAGTTAGCAACCCTACATAAGTGATCATCATTTAGGGTACTCTTTAATGCATGGATGGTTTTTGCATTAGCCTCAAGGTTTTTTCCATTTAAACAATAAGAGTCTTTATAGCAAAATAAACATGAATCCCTAGGACTTTGAGGTACATTGACATCTTAACTTTTCAAGTTTGAATGTTAAGAATATCAAACATAGGAGGTAACATGAAATCCATATGTGCGTGTACAAATATTGTGATTAGTTAAAATGAGAATCTTTAACTCTAGTTGTTAGAACCAAATCAAGAGCACCAGGCTCTGATACCAATTGAAAATACACCTAGAGGAGGGGTGAATAGGTGTAGCTAGCTAATCTAATGATAATAATACGGAATTAAAAACTATTTAAGCAAATTAAATTATTAAGTAAAATACACAAAGTATAACACAAGAGTGTAACCAAATTCCCGCTGAAGGGCTTTGAACTATCTCCTCAAGATTCCTCTAGATTAAGAGTTGAGGTGCCGCTATGACTTTCTTGGTTGAATACAAGTGCGAGCAAACAATCCCAAGTATATATTCAATTAAGCACAAGTATATCAAGCATATAAGAGATAGGAACAATATAAGCATGTAAGATAAATAAACACAAGTGAGAGAGAGAGAGATAGCACAATCGCAAACACGGGAGAATTATTTCGAGGTTCGAGCACCCTTGCTCTACGTCCCCACCTTCAATAATATGAAGGATTTCCATTAAAATCGATTCTACTGGATCACTCGGTGCCGCAACACCTACAACGAGTTCACACTAGAACTTCGGACCCGTAAGTCCCTAACTTGTTCCCGCAAGAACAACACACGCAAGCCCACTAGCTTGCCGAGGCCGCACCTCTACACCGAGCTCCCACAAGAACTCGAAACAACACGAACCCGCAAGTTCGCCTCCTCAAATACAAGATGAACACTTTGGTGATCTCAACACTTTGATCACCTAAAAACACTCTCAAGACAAAGATCCCTAGAGGATTGATATAGCAATGGATAGCTCAAGATTGTGTGAGAAAAACTAGGATAAATTTGGTAAAAAACTCAAGAAATTACTTTTGAAAACACTCTTGAAAATTTTCCTTTTGATACGGAAGTTTTAGTTATAAAACAAGTGGAGAAAACCCTCTAAGATAGGTAGAAAAGACTAGCTCAAAACCTCTCTTCAAATCTTATTGAAAACAGACCAAGGGAACCTCATTTTATAGGGGATCAAAAACTAGCCATTGACAGCCAACTCAGCAGCAGATCCTGCTATTGGTCGACCAGCCAACGGTCAAATTTCTCAGCTTGCCGGTCGACCGCCCGGTCGACCGGGTTAGATCCAGAGAGCAGAGCTCTCTGGACGGTCAACCGGCCCTTAAACCAAACTGGCTGTGCATGTCTGTGCACATCGATCGACCGCCCGGTCGACCGACTTCTGGCTCGGTCGACCGGTTGGTCGACCGCCAGAAGACCTGGTCAGAAATCTTGGGGATTAAAACTTGGTTTATTAAAATTTTATAAATTCCCATAAAATCACATAAACTTCACAAAATAAGTTCATTTAAATACTTTGATGTACAAACATGTTTGATCAAGATTCAATACATATTACAAACATTTTGAACTATTTTTGTAAAATAGAAATTTAGCCTTAAACAAAAATCCGTATTTTTCAAAATCTATCTTTAATTTGAAAAATGAATTTTTTCAAAACTTCTCCAAATACAAAAATAAGATATCTTAAACACTTTTGAAGCTTGGTGTGTATGGAAATGATCCAATATACATATAAGATGAAATATCTATGTTTTTGATAATAAGCTCTAAAATTAGTTTTGATAAATACAAAACTTTAAACATGTGATATAGAAACACCAAATAAGTTTTTCTAAACATTTGAATCCACAATGTGTATGGATGAAATCCAAACCACATATATACTATATAACTCATTTTGATGAAATCTAATCATGAATCACAAGGATGTATACTTGAAGCTCAAAAATCAAAACAGTATTTTCTAAAGTCAAAACTATTTTAAGAAAACACATATAAATTTTCTGTGTGTGTATATAAACTTGAGCAATCCATAATTAATCTATCTTTTACATTTTATTTAAAAATAAATCTTAACAGTTACAACACTAGACTCAAGTCTTCTTGAAAATCTTCTCTTGAAATCTTCTTCTCTTTCTTGACTTGGTCCTAATCTTGATTCATGAGGTAGACTCCTCCTTGAGTACTTAATGCGATCTTGATGCACGAGCTCTTGAATCAACATGTGGTAGCACCAAAACTTGACTTCAAATTTTTTGTTGAAACTAAATACCGACTAAGATCTTGATCAAATATTTGAAACTTATTAAATACAAGATCATTAGTACTATAACTACATGAGTTAATCAACATCCAAACTAGAGTGATGGGCCTTTGGGCCAACAGGGCCGGCCCGGCCTGGCAGCCGCACGGCCACGGTCCGGGCTAGCCCGGGCACAACCCGGCCTAGTTAGGACCCGGGCCAAACCTGGCCCGCGTCTGGGATTCCAGCGGCCCGGCCCGGGGTCCGCCAATCGACGGCCAGGGCCCGATGGGCCGTGCCCTGCCCGTGCCCGCACCTGGCACGTGCCAGGGCCTGGCCCATTGGGCCGGCCAGGCCCAGAATATCCCAATGGCTCTTAGTGCCGCCGGGCCGGGCAGGCCGAAACTGGCCCAGCACTGCCCGACAACAGAGCCCAACGGGGGGCTTTTTGCAAAAAAATTTGCAAAACCCCCGCGACCTAGGGCCCAACGGCTCTTATAACTGTTTTTTTTTTTGGGGGGGGAGGGTTTGCAAATTTTTTTTTTGCAAAACCCCCCTAACGGGTATATGTTGCTTTTTTTTTGTTTTTTTGCAAAATAAAATTGCAAAAAATACTTTCTCCTCCTTTATAAATATTTAGACTTCCCCACTTCATTTCATACAACAAAAACTACTCCTCTTCATCTTCCTCAAGCTCTACAAGTCCTCTATTATCTCTACAAGCTTCTCAAGGCTCAAAGTCTCTTTACTAACTTTTTAAGCTCTCAAGCCTCAAGTCTTCAAGCTCTACAAGCTCTCTCTCTACAAGCTTTACAAAGTCTTTAAAATTTTTTTAAGATTTTTTTTGAATTTTTAAAGTTTTTTTATATTTTTTATTTTTTTAATTAATTGTCTGGCCGGCACGGGCCGAGCCGGGTTTGGCACGGGGCCCGGGGCACCTAGGCCTTGGGCCATGCTTGGGTTCCATTTATGGAACCCGGGTCGGGCCGGGCCACCCGCCTTCCTTTTGGCCGGGCAGCCGAGCCGGGCACGGCCCGACCTTTGGCCCACTGAGCCCGGGCCGGGTTTGACCCGGCACGGCCCAATTGACACCCCTAATATATAGGCTATAAATAGGTCAACTCAAATCTCATACCTCCTCTTCAAGCCCTCAACTGAAGTTGCGTGCTCTTCATCATCAAACTAAGTCCTAGGTATGGTTCTTAATTATAATTCTTTAAAACATGTTTATATTGATCACACCACCTTGGTGACAAGAGTTTTCTCCATGAGCATTAAAGTTTTTGTTGCGCAAACATTTTGCATGAGTGTGAATTATAAAGTAACTTGTTAGCTTTTTTGCCAAGGATACTAAGATTATTTCTAATACACGATAATGTATGATTATATGCATCTATCTATACAGTGACAAACACAAAATATATGAACAATATATAATACATATAATGTAATAGTACTTATAACATGCACATACTGAGCCATAACTGTTGTTATTATTATTTTTTTAATAAATTTGAACTCCAAACTCTGGATTTTGATCTCTATCCAAGCATGCATTACATATTGCATTTATTATTGTATATTATATTATATATAACTAGTATATCGCGCTTGCGATGAGAAACTGACCGAATTTTACTGACGAAGAAGAGGAAGAAAGAGGAGGATAGGGTGGGGGATTAAAGAAGAAGAAGAAAGATGAGGAGGGGGGAGTAGGGAGGCGGCTGGAGGGAAGATAGGAGCACTGTTGCTCCGTCTGTTCTCTCTCTTGCTCACGCTCTCTGCGGATAAAAACAGATAGACGGATGAACGGACGGATAGACAAAATTTGTGAAGGAGTGACGAGAGAGAAAACGCCCTTTTGGTGAGACCTGGCTCCAGCTTTGGGCTTTACGGGAACCAGGCTTAAATCCTATACGATGGGCTTCAGGCCTTTATTGGCAAGAGCATTGATTTTAATTTTCAGAACAGCGTTTCGTATAAAGTCGCTGCTTGTGGAAATTTCATCTTATGCAACAAACGATATGATGCTGGTCTGAGAAAGCGAAAGAGAGACGGCATTAGATCCCATTTCCATGGCGACCCAAAAATCTCTTCAATGGCCTCCGAGTCAATCTCCATGGAGCTCCACAAACTTGGCAACGGACCCAGTCTCTTCTTCCTCTTCTTCTTCTTCTTCCGTCGATGCCCAAATTTCAATCCTTCTCTGTATAATCTCAAAGAGGCTCCCTTCAAAGAAAACGAAGAAGAAGAAAAGGAAGAAGAAGAGATAGAGCAGGAATTAGATGACCGAAGGGGCAATTGCTTCGTGCAATGGACAAAAATGTGAGAAAAACTACTGCCCTTCATCCCTCTTTATGTTTTATTCTGATTTTCGTTTAATTTAGGAAATGTGTATTGTACAATTTTGAGAAAGATGTGATCTTGCACTGAAAGGAAGCAGCTTGCGTGGAGATTAGGTTCAAGTTTGATGCGAGGGTGGAATTTGAGACCTTTTTTTTAAAAATAAAATGTTATAATGGTCTTTTTTAATACTAAAATGCATATGATTGCTATAAGAATATAAAAATCTGTTTAGAATGCAGAAGATTGTTATCTATGCATTAGTTTAGATGCAGGTCATTGTATGGAAACAAAGTATGGTTCTAATTGCAAGGAATATGTTACAGTCTGCATTCTTGCTTTATATCAATTCCGCATGTAAAACTATCATTATATACCTCTTCTACATAGACTCTATTTCAGTTTCAAAGTAACTAGTGTGACCAATGTGGTAAGATCACTTACCTTCTGTTCTGCTAATGGGCCTTCAAGGTCTGATGGAAAGCCCCTCTCTTGCCCATAATTCCCTGGCTAGGATTTGGCAATTTAGAGGATTCCGGGGAGGAGGCGGCCGGAATCCTCTAAATTGATGTATAAGTATTACTAGATCATATAATAGCTGAAATCTCTCTCTCTCTCTCTCTCTCTCTCTCTCTCTCTCTCTCTCTCTAGACCAATCCTACAAGCGGATTCCGGGGAGGAGGAGGCCGATCTGCCCCTCTCCTCTCCAACAGATCCAAATTCCTTTCCTTCATTATTTCTTCTTTTTCTTTCTCTTTCCCCCCTTCTTTTCTCTCTTTTTTGCTTGGGGTTCTCTCTGAAATTCCTTCGGGTGGTCGGATCCAGCCTTGAGCCTCAGATCCGGCTAGATTCGGTCACAGGCTGCCCGGATCTGACCTTAAGCTTGCTGATTCACAGCTGGCGATGAAGTGACTACCAGATCCAGCCAGATCTGACCATGATGTTGACGCCGAAGTGATTTTCGTTGATGTTGAAGAGCTTGAGGTCCTAGAAGGGTCAAAATCCACGGTGAGGCCGTGGTCGGGCGAGTTCTAGGCGGCCGCGGGTGTGGCCCCGCCAATGTCGCCGAAGTTGTAGTGGGGGTTAGACCGGGACAGCGGTAGTGGGGGAGATCCGATGCGACTCTCGCCGATCTGGCCGAAAGGGGTGGGACCGCGATGGAGTTAGTGGAAATCAGATCTCGCCGAGCCAACCGAAAGGGGGTTGGACCGCGACAAAATCAGTGAGATATCCGACCATGGATGCGTAAGAAGGGGTTAAACCGTGACGACGGCAGTGGGAAATCAGATCTCGCCGATCCGGTCAAAAGGGGTTGGACTGCGATAGCGGTAATGAGAGTTCAGATCTCATCAATCAGGCCAAAAGGGGGTTGGACCGCAACTGCGGAAGTAGGGAAATGCCATGTTTGGTGGTTGGGAGATCCAATGACGGGATGACCGGATCGGACATGCAAATATCGAGATGCGTGGGGAGCTCTAATGGCGTTCCACTGGCCTTTTCTTTTTTTTTTTCCTCTCCTTTTGAAGAATCAAATTGTGCATGTGTTACATGTTTGTACCCTTCTTACTAGAGAATGTTTCGTTAGATTTTATTAATGAAATGCCAGGGGGCTTTTGCCTTGCGATTTTATCTTAAAAATTACTAGATCACTGTGAGCAAAACAGTATAAGTGAATATGCTGTTTTTTCAAAAAGGAACCTCAAGTCTAAAGAGTTTGTAGAAGTTGGTTAGAATTGCATTGTGACAAGAGGCTTTTGTTTCTTGCGATGAATGTGGATGTCGAGTTTGCAGAACATGCTATGAGCTTATATTGACTCCAGGGAGTCACTTGTTGTGACACGACAACTCTGTCACCAATTGTTGAGATCACACCAATAATTGGGTTATGACACTAACTATTATGCACGTCCAAGATCGTGATCGACATTGTGGAACTGTAATAATATGTAGTACTTGCAAAAGAAAGCTATTATAAAGCAAACTAGTAATACCAAGATAAAAGAGCAGAAAAGAACACAGATTTAATGTGGTTCGGCCCAAACTTGGCCTACGTCCACGGGGAGAGAACTTGAGAGAGTTTTATTAATAAACTTGATACAAGAGATCTAGCCTTCTCTTTGATTTTCACCGTCCCCTTGAATCTCACAAGTATATTCGGCTTCCCCTTGAATTGATTGGTCGCCAATATTGCATTTTTATCATCACATTCTCATATTATTTTGTTTAATAAACTCTGTTATTTAATTATCTTTTTGTCTAATTATTTTCAGAGCCTTTACTAAGTCATGTTTGGATTTAAGGAAATGGTGTGAAGTGAGGAAGTGAGAAGTAAGATTTATTTCCTTTAGGAAAAGGGGAATTGAGTGGTAAGTTTTTTGGTGTTTGGATGGTAGTTGGAAAGTGTAATTGGAAAAGTGTATTTCTTTTTTTATTGTTTGGATGGAGTGAATGGATTTGGAAAAGTGTCTTTTCTTTTCCATTATTTGGATGTGTTGAGATTTATGAAGTGTATAGAAATTGGGATTTTCATTTTTTGGATAGTAATGAGAAAGAGAGAGAAAATTAAATTATTTATTTTTCTATTAAAAGTTAAATTTTATTTTATCATCTCTGCACCGGTCCATAGACCCCTTGTATGGACCAACGTTCACGTTTTTCCGTATGCATTAATTTGGTTATTTCATCGGATAATGTTTAAACAATTCAATGTCCTTGTAGACCTTTTAGAATGGATCTCAAACAAGATTACTAAAATAGATACTACAATCAGTAGTATAGATTATTAAAACAGATCTTTCAAATTTGTGATATTCAGAATAAGCAAATTAATACTCACAATCAATATTGCATAATCTCTTATCATAGCATGCAACATTATCATTACCCACTGAATTAATAATACACCACTCTCGAATTTTTATTACAACAACGGATCTTCTGAAATTTGAGAGCAAATCACAAAATACAAAAGTGGTGGCGTTGGAAGCTGTAGATGCGGAGTAGGATTTCGATGTTCTCCTTCTTTTCGGCCCTACTCTTAAAGGATCTCTGTAGCAGGAAACGACAGAATAAGAATGACATCATACCATGCATCAAGGCTCCAAGTTGTTTCATTAAATCCGAGCCCTCATGTCTGTTCCTTTTGCCTCTCTACCATCCTAGTTGTAATCAAGCTCAAAACAATAAAACTGTTAAAGAACAGAGCCAGTGATATATAAGTAATAATAGTAAATCCAAGCAATGTTACAAATTTTAATCAAACTATAACAGTGCACATACACAAATAACCATTCATGCACACAATTTACCATCAGTACAAACACAAACACAAGTAGTGAATTCTTAGGGTTCAGATCACACAGAAAAAAGTATCAGAATATCAGACATGAAGATGGATTTCCAAGAAGGAGAAGGTTATTGAGCGAGGTGGCGCTCAGTTTGATTGGTGTCCAACCAACAGGAGAGGAAGGAGTTTCAATCAAGAATGATTGACATTCAACCAAACATCACATGAAGGGGTTCCAATCAAACCTGAGTTTCCATCCACCGTCGTCATATATCTCCAACTGTATCCAAACCCTACAATACTAGATAATTTTTTTCAACAGTGTTTCATCACATCCCAGCCTTAAAATAATGGGCCAAGAGATAATGTGCAGTAAGAAGAGAGAAACAACAAAAAGAGAGAAACAACAAATAGAGAGAAAGACAAAAAGCAAGGACATATGAGCCAACAGATAATGGCCTCGATTATCACCAACACATGCAAAGAAACACTCATTGATAACATGTCAAGTAATACAAACAACAGCCATATGAACATGTAGCAGTGTGTAAACTTTCATGCAATGCGATGTAAGACTGTATTTGATAATTAAGTGTTCAAAAATTAAAGTAGCTAACTTATCCTTAATGAAGAGCAGGACTTGCAACTACTTCGACACCCTTCTCCATTTGAAACTTTAATCATGTGTAAAAAGACAAGCAGAAACAAAAATCTAAAAAAGTTTGATGGACATTATAGGATAGAAAACATGTATTGCTTCGTGAAACACAAAGTAAGAATCTTGTCTGAATTGTTGAATTGCTCCATAAAACACAATTAATGTCGTCCTGTAATCATATACATGAAGCATACATGCACAAAACTTACCATTGCCAAATAAATTGACTTCCCAAAAAAAGCATTCAAACTATCCACTGGAGATACGACCCTAGGGCACATAACACACTGATTGTCTCATTTTGATTGACATCCAACCTACAATTGATGAAGGGGTTTGCATCAATTTTAATGGACATCCAGCCAACATGTGTAGGGGTTTCAATCAAGCTTAAGTTTCAGCCCAACAGTAAGCAAAACCGGCAACTTAAATAGAGGATGAATGCGACCACAAAAGCATGAAAGATGTTTGAGAAGATGGAAAAAAATGTGTTAGGCATGAGAAAATGAATGTGCATCAGTCTCATTGTGAATTTGTAACACTCTGCATGCAATGTCATGTGCAAAAAAAAAAAAAGCAAAACAAGCAAAAAAGATATGGCCAATAATGAGATCTTCATTCTACACAAATCAAAACAGTGTTACTTCTCTTTAGCAAGGCTCAGACTGTAAAACGGTGTTTTAATAGTAGATGAAAGTTTACGTCATTCAAAACCAGATGAAAAATAAGGGATTGCGTACATACCACCTCCATACTCAACTCTTAGAGTCGAACAACTGTGATCTAGTACACTTCCAAACCTTACTTGCATAGTCAGCTTTCCAACATCCTACGAATCATCATTGCCTACTCAAAACCCCTACAAGAGAAAAATAACATCAGAAATATTTAAATATGGTTAATAATAAAGGATTAAGAAACATTTCGGGAAATCAAAGCAATGTTTAAAGTAAGAAGCTGCGATAAAAAAAATTACAGTAGTATAGATAATAGCAGTTCATAGGACCTACGACTAAAAGCATGTCGCATGCAAAATGTATGTCTAAGCGAGAGCCTGAATAATGCAGTCCAATAATTCACAAAGCGAAGAGGTGGTAAGAAATGAAGAGAAGCCAATGGCCCCTGGGTCTTCTCAATCAAGTTTGTGTTGTTTCATGAAGCGATTAGAGCCAATGAGCCCTCTCCTCACTGGACCTCTTAAGAAACCTACACCCAACCTTGGGGTTCTCGATAATATAATCATAAGCAGCAGATACCACGTCATCGGTAAAGATGAAATAGTCGTATGTTGTACCGACCATATATCGAAGGCAATCGTAGCAATCCGTTGCTACCCTTTTTCCTCCTCTTTCTTCTTATGCACGACATCCCCAATCTTTTGTAAACTATCAGCAAACCTTCCTAATACCTCCAGCTGAGGATTGCTCCTTTTCCTTTTACCGCGAGAGCTTTGCGACACCGACATACTTACAGGTTGGGTAGAGTACCGACCTGCCTCAGGATACTCTCCTATTCTGCTGGGGTCCTGGGTGTCGCCGAGTGGTTGATTGACGTCTTGGGAAAAGTTCTCAGCAACTGCTTCACCGCGAAAAATGAGAACCATTTCGTCGTAGTACTCAATAGACTTGTTGAGGTACAGTTCGTCGAGCTTGTTTGCCTACAAATCAAGCAATGTTATTCATAAATTAATCCTCCAACAACAAGCAAACTCCGAGAAGAATGTAGGCTTGAAGGAATAAATTCGTTACCGCAATGTATGCATTATAAACTGCTTCGTCGGGCATTTCAATGGTGCGTGTCTCTGTGACAAATATGACACAACCACTAAGTTTTCAACCTACAAATCTGGTTCCACCTATTCCTCCAAGTTTGTAGATAGTTAATGACATGGGTGACCCTAAATTGGCTACCAAATCTTTCATTTACAGTATTGGTAGTTAAAGAATGAAGGCTTCCTTTCACTCCTTCGTGGGTTTGTTCCCCCAAAAATGTCATCATATATTTCCTTGTGTTGTCACTCTACCTGAAGTTCGTTCCACTTTTCTCTTTTTTCTACTATCTGCGGTACCTACACTCATGTCATCGCAAAACCCTTCTCCGATATCGTCTATAAAACAAGCGGCAAATCAAATAAATGAGACGAAATTTATATAGATAAAATATAAGCAAATTTTAAATTTGAGAGCTATAAACTGCAAGACTTCATAATATAAATAGAAATTTGAGATTCAGACATATAAATTTAAGCCAAATAAATAAAATTACGGTAACTAGCATTTATTTTACACTTGATGTATCTCAGGTTACATCAATTTGGAACCTAAAAATGTTCCCACATATGTTGAGCAGTTTGTTCCCTAAGTTGTACCCAATCATTATTTTCCTCTCTTATTTCTCTATGTGCTCGTCCCACTTGGGAGACATTTTGCACAATCCAATCGTCCTCACTTGGGATTGCCTTCGATGTATGGTCGGTACAACATATGACTATTTCATCTTCACTGATGACGTGGTGTCTGCTGCTTATGATTATATTATGGAGAACCCCAAGATTGGGGGTGGGTTTCTCAGGAGGTCCAGTGAGGAGAGGGCCCATTGGCTCTACCGCTTCATGAAACAATACAAACTTGATCGAGAAGACGCAGGGGCCATTGGCTTTCCTTCATTTCTTACCACCTCTTGCTTTGTGAATTATTGGACTGTATTATTTAGGCTCTCGCTTCGACATACATTTTACCTGCGACATGCTTTTGGTCGTGTAGGCCCTATGAACTGCTATTATCTATTCCTACTACTGTAATATTTTTTATCGCGACATCTTGCTTTAAATATTACTTTGATTATCCAAAATATTTCTTAATCCTTTATTATTAACCATATTCAAATATTTTCTGATGTTATTCTTCTCTTATAGGGATTTTGCGTGGGCAATGATGATTCATAGGATGTTGAAAAGTTGACTATGCAAGTAAGGTTTGGAGGTGTACTAGATCGCAGCCGTTCGACTCTAGGAGTTGAGCATGGAGGTGGCAAGTACGCAACCCCTTATTTTTAATTCGGCTTTGAATGACGTAAATTTTCATCCACTATTAAAATATCGTCCTACAGTTTGAGCCTTGCTAAAGAGAAGAACACTGTTTTGATTTGTATAGAATGAAGATCTTATTATTGGTCATATCTTTTTTGCTTGCTTTGTTTGTTTTTTGACCATAACATTGCATGCAGTGTTACAAATTCACAATGAGACTGATGCCACTCATTTTCTCATGCCTAACACATTTTTTTCATCTTCTCAAACATCTTTGACGCTTTTATGATCGCATTTATTCTCTATTTAAGTTGCCAGTTTTGCTTACTATTGGGTTGAAACTCAAGCTTGATTGAAACCCCTACCCATGTTGGCTTGACGTCCATGAAAATTGATGGAAACCCCTTCATCAATTATAGGTTGGATATCAATCAAAATGAGACAATCAATGTGTTATGAGCCCTAGGGCCATATCTCCAATGGATAGTTTGAATGCTTATTTTGAGAAGTCAATTTATTTGGCAATGGTAAGTTTTGTGTATGTATGCATCGTGTATATGATTGCAGGATGACATTAATTGTGTTTTAGGAAGCAATTCAACAATTCAGGTAAGACTCTTACTTTATGTTTCACGAAACAATTCATGTTTTCTATGCTATAATGTCTATCAAACTTTATTAAATTTCTGCTTGTCTCTTTACAAAAGATTAGAGTTTCAAATGGAGAAGTGTGTCGAAGAAGTTGCAAGACTTGCTCTTCATTAAGGATAGGTTTGTCACTTTAATTTATGAAGACTTGATTATCAAATGCAGTCTTATGCCACATTGTATGAAAGTCTACACACTGCTACATGTCCATATGGTTGTTGTTTGTATTGCTTGACATGTTATTAACGAGTGTTTCTTTGCATGTGTTGGTGATAATCGAGGCCATTATCTGTTAGCTCATATGTCCTTACTCTTTGCCTTTCTCTTCATTTGTTCCTGCTCTCCTTTTACTGCTGCTCTCTTCTTACTGCACATTATCTCTTGACTCATTATTTTGTGGCTGGGTTATGATGAAGCAGTGTTGAAAAAAGTTATCTAGTATTGTGGGGTTTGGATACAGTTGGAGATATATTGACGACGGTGGATGGAAACTCAGGTTTAATTGGAACCCCTTCATGTGTTTTTTGGTTAGATGTCAATCATTCTTAATTGAAACCCCTTCCTCTCCTGTTGGTTGGACATCAATCAAACTGAGTGCCACCTTACTCAATAACTTTCTCCTTCTTGGAAATCCATCTTCATGCCTGATATTCTGATTCTTTTTTCAGTGTGACCTGAGCCTTAAGAATTCACTACTTGTGTTTGTGCTGATGGTAAATTGTGTGCATGAATGGTTATTGTGCTTGTGCACCGTTATAGTTTGACTAAAATTTATAATATTGCTTTGATTTACTACTGTTGCTTATATATCACTGGCTCTGTTCCTTAACAGTTTTATTATTTTGAGCTTTGATTATAATCAGGATGGTAGAGAGGCAAAAGGAACAGACGGATTTAATGAAATAGCTTGGAGCCTTGATGCACGGTATGATGTCATTCTCATTCTGTCGTTTCCTGCTACAGAGATACATCAAGAGTAGGGCTGGAAAGAAGGAGAATATCGAAATCTTACTCCGCATCCACAACTTCCAACGCCACCACTTTTGTATTTTGTGGTTTGCTCTCAAATTTCAGAAGATCCGTTGTTGTAATAAAAATTCGAGAGTGGTGTATTATTAATTCAGTGAGTAATAATAATGTTGCATGCTATGACAAGAGATTATGCAATATTAATTGTGAGTATTAATTTGCTTATTCTGGATATCGCAAATTTGTAAAATCTGTTTTAATAATCTATACTACTGATTGTAGTATCTGTTCTAGGAATCTTGTTTGAGATCCATTATAGAAGGTCTTCAAGGACATTGGATTGTTTAAACATTATCTGATGAAATAACTAAATTAATGCATACGGAAAAACGTGAACGTTGGTCCATACAAGGGGTCTATAGACCGGTGCAGGGATGAAGTAATAAAATAACATTTAAAACTTTTAATAGAAAATAAATAATTCAATTTTTCTCACACTCTTTCTCATCACTATTCAAAAACTGAAAATCCCAATTTCTCATACACTTCACAAGTCTCAACACATCTAAACAACGGAAAAGAAAAGACACTTTTCCAAATCCACTTTTTCACTCCATCTAAGCAATGAAAAAAGAAATACACTTTTTTAATTACACTTTCCAACTACCATCCAAACACCAAAAACTTATTATTCAATTCTCTTTTTCCTAAAGGAAATAAATCTTACTTCCCATTTCCTCACTTCATACCATTTCCTTAAATCCAAACATGTCCTAAATGAAAGAGGAGAGAAAACGAGCTCAAAAACCCACTGAAATTCAGATTAAATCAAAATCAAGGATGTGTGCAAATGTTCAGCTGAAGATTAGAGCAAATCAGAGAGATAACACCAAATGGAAACAAGTTAAATTCGGATTTTTTATGAATCTATTTCGATTAGCTGAAGATCAACACTGATATCATCAAATTCATAGCTCAAATCGAGAAACCAGATAGATAAATGGATGAAACATCAAACCTGGGACTTGCACCCCACAGATCTGGCCATCTGGCCACAAAACTGCCGCAGATCCACCGCATTTCTTGCGGATCCGCCGCATTTCAGTTGAGATACGAGGAACGTTTTCTCCCTTATCTTCAGGCGCTCTCCCCCGTTGTGTTTTTATTATAAATACCTGCAAATTCTGAGGTCAGAGGGAACTATTCAGTATAGAGCATAGGTTAGGCTATTCTATAATTTGTAACTTAGGTTTTTAGTTTTCTTTTATGTAATTTTTATTTTATTTATGTAATTGAGATGAGAGAAGAGTTTCATGGAGGAATGAGAGTGAAGTTTGTACTGAGGGTGACACCGGTGTAAGTTCTTTTCTTTCATTGTTATTTGAATTGAATCAAAGTAATGTTTTTATTTTCCTCTTTCTCTTCTTCTCTTACTTTTCTTCTTCCGGATTTTGATGATAACCCAAATGAAACCTATAGCATCGAACATGCCTTGCCATTGCAAGTGCCCTTGATGGCTTATGGTGATAGATAGCGGTTTTCATTTATTTTCTGCTTTCATTTAAGTTCATAGTTTAAGTCTGAGAATGGAGAAGATCCTTTTTCATACTTTGCTCGCCTTTAAGACGAGGTAAGTCTTTGCCAAGGATTCAAGGTAAGTTATCAACTGGAAT
This sequence comes from Agave tequilana, assembly GCA_038442645.1. Lineage (NCBI taxonomy): Eukaryota > Viridiplantae > Streptophyta > Magnoliopsida > Asparagales > Asparagaceae > Agave > Agave tequilana. The sequence goes on from JAVJIF010007806.1 coordinate 85,445, forward strand.
AGGTAAGTAAGTTCTTTTAGGTTTTCTTTATTTCTTTTAACTTTTAGTTTAGATTACCATCATCACCAACTCTCAACTCTATTCACTATTTTCACTTTCTTTGTACAAATACACATATAAACTTGTTTTGATGAAATCTATTCATAAAACCAAAAGATGTATTCTTGAGAATCTAAAACCAAAAAGCATAGAAATAAGGTGGATAGAAATCACCTGAAGTGGACGAGCTCTGATGGAGGCAGAAGCAGTTTTATGGGTTTCAGATGGGGAGTATTCTGAATGAGCGCATACTATCTGACGATCCGGGGCAGTCTTGGATTCATCAGAGACAGGGGTATTCGGGAATAAATTTTGATTAAGTGCATAGTTTGGAGTGAGATTAACAACTGAGCGAGGCAGAGTATGAAGAGGGCCTGCTGCAGAATTCAGAATGTTGCCTCCACAAGAAGTTGACGTGGGACTGACGTCGTGATTAACAGGAACGGGCAGCAGAGACAAATCACATGCGGGAATTATTTTGGGTTCAAGAGGTGGAGCTGTTGAGGGCTCAACAATCGGAGGAGTGCCCCTCACCGGCTAGTGAGATGGTCGACTCATCGACGGTGCAAACACTGTCAAGGATTCATTTGGCAGAGTGGTTCCAATGGGCGGAACTACTGAGTACTCTGCAAGAAGAGGGGAACCATTTACTGGAGACTGAGATGGAGGCACCACCTTCGCTGACCATTGGATGACATCATTTCCCTCCAAATGATGACCGTAAGCTCCAACGCCGAATTCTAAAGTGTTACTGCAATAGAGTAGGTAAAGAGAGCAAAGAGGAAAATGAGATTAGAGCTTGAGCAAGTTGGTGTGAGCTTGGATTCATAAGGCCTCTTATGGAGATGAAAATCTTGACTGACGGGGGAAGGCGAAGTTGCCTAAAGCCGCGTCAAACACCGCTGGTAGGGAGGTATGATTGTGGCATGCGACTTGGGCAATGATGACGGTGGGATGCTTACTTTTGATTGTTAATGTAGAGAGCCGAATGAGGTTTGCATAGCCTCCAATTAGATCTGCAACGCTTTTGAAAGGCCATTCAAATGGAGGCAATCCACTGAGCTCGATCCACAGGTGCTGTCGTCGCTCGATACGATATGTACCCATATTGAGACTCCACCGATGAAAGGAGATGAGAAGCCTGGGGGTAGAAGATCTGGTCGTCACAAACCTTGCAAAGGCGAGCTTTGTCTGGGAATTGTATTAGGAACCACTCAGGGCCAAGTCTCCAAGGTTGTCACTCTCATCGCCAGTGCGGCCAAAACTGATGCAGGCCAGCAACCAATTCGTTCTGTGAAGGCATAAGCATAACTTTGACAATCACAATCACAACTGCTTGCCAGAGAAGGTTGTAGGATGACCGAAGAAGAGAGCAAAAGCCCACACGAGTCAGAGCAGAGGATGGTTTCAGCACTGGCACAAAAATTGGTGGCTGAAGTGTGGTAGGGTCAGGAAAAATTGAAGAAGGTCTACAGGCATTTCGGGAGAGCGTACGACCTGTCTCACTTTCCTGCTGCCCACGATGAGAGACTTGTTGCGCGCCGAACAACAACCAAATAGAGGAAATCCTAGATCTCAGATGTAAAAGAACAATACTACCAACAACAAATAACACACAATCCCAGAGAAAGAGCACAAATCAGATTTAACGAGGTTCAGCCTTTTCGCCTACGTCCTCGGAGAAAGAGAGGAGTTTCTATTGATTTTTGTGAATCAATCAATGTTTACAGTAATGGTAATGAATAGAGCTCTGCCTCTTTCACTCACAACTCACAAAATCCTATAAATCCGCTCTTAACCTAAACAGATTTCTAATTCAGCACTTTCTCGAAATAGCCCGACCCGACTGTCGGTCGACCGGTCGGCTGCTGCTGCGGACGGTCGACCTGACGATCGACCGTTCTCCTGCTGATTCCTCTGGCTGCTGCTGCTGATTCTTTGACAACATCGTAGACTTCCTCGACGACTTCCTCTCTTCCTACAATTCTCCACCTCGGTGAAGATTCCTCCAAATCTGAGCCGAACTGACATACTAACCATCGACTCAAAGTGGCTGCACTAGTGTGGTTGCCTACGTACCCTGCCCAAGGGATCAAGCCATCCGTAGTTCATCCAAAGGAACTTCAACAAGCTACATGAAGGACGTGGAGCAAAGCCTTGCAATGTACAAACTTGACTCCTGACACCACCTTGGTAAGCATGTCTGTGGGATTCTCCGATATGTGAATCTTCAGCAGCTCAACCCTCATCTAGAATCTTTCGAACAAAATGAAACCTGACATCGATGTGCTTCATCCGTGCATGATATACCTGGTTCTTGGCTAAGTAAATAGCACTCATACTGTCACAGTTGATCTTCAGAAGATCCTGATCCACCCCAAGTCAGCAAGCAAGCCTTGAAGCCAAATTGCCTCCTTCATAGCCATATACTCGGCCTCTGTGGTAGACAATGCGACGGTAGACTGTAGTATGGAGCGCCAACTCACCGGTGCTTGAGAGAATGTAAAGACATACCCTGTTGTAGACCGACGCTTGTCAAGGTCACCAGCATAGTCGGAATCAACATATCCGATACAATCTTGCTTCCCTGTGGAGTCCTTCTCAAATACCAGACCGACATCAATGGTACCTTTGATGTACCTCAGAATTCACTTCACTGCCTCCCAATGACCCTGTCCCGGATCATGCATACTGACCATAGAGACAGCTTGTGACAGATCTGGTCTCGTACACACCATAGCATACATAAAACTACCGACTGCGCTAGCATATGGGACGTGAGTCATGTACTCACGTTCTTCAACATTCTTTGGAGACATCTTAGCAGATAACTTGAAGTGAGGAGCCAGTGATGTACTTACAGACTTCGCATCGTTGTCGATGTTGAACCTTAGAAGTACCTTTTGCAAATACCCCTTCTGTGTCAAGCTCACCCTGCCAACCCTTCGGTCTCTTGTGATTTCCATGCCTAGCACCTTCCTTGCTTCACCAAGATCCTTCATCTCAAACTCAGAAGATAGATCCCTCTTCAGTGCATCAATCGCAGATCTAGACCTTGAAGCAATAAGCATATCATCTACATACAGAAGTAAATAGATATACTCCCCTGTCGGTAGCTTGTTGTAGTACACACATGGGTCATAATGGCTGCGTGTGTACTTCTTCCCTCTGATGAAGCTGTCGAACCGCTTGTACCACTGTCTTGGAGACTGTTTTAGTCCATACAGCGACTTCTTCAGCTTACACACCATATCTTCCTTCCCTGCAGTCTTGAACCCTGTTGGCTGAGTCATGTAGATCTCTTCATCTAGATCGCCGTGGAGAAAGGCGGTCTTTACATCGAGTTGATCAAGGTCCAACTCGTACTGTGCCACCAAAGTCAATAAGATACGAATTGACGAATGCTTTACAACAGGTGAAAATACCTCATTGTAGTCAATTCCTTCCCTCTGAGCATAGCCTTTTGCTACCAATCTGACCTTGTAGTGCACAATATCTTCATGATGAGATCCTTGCTTCTTGGCATACACCCACTTACAGCCTATCGCCTTCTTCCCTTTAGGCAACCTAGTGAGTTCCCAAGTGTCGTTCTTGTAGAGAGACTTCATCTCTTCTTCCATGGCTTCTTTTCATATCTTCGACTCTGAACTGATTTTAGCTTCTCTGAAGGTGGACGGGATAGCCTCCTCAACGACCGGAAGTGCATACGCTACGACCATATCTGTAGTGAGCCAACCTGGTTTCCTTGTATTTCTTCTTGGTCTTTCAACTGCAGTAGAGTCAGGAACATTACCCATGACCTGTTCTTGACCTTCTTCATCATCAGCATCTTCTTCAACTGCTTGATCATTATCCTGTGTCACCCTAGGTATGATCCTCACCGATGCTGAACTTTCTAGAGATGGTGGATTTGCATCATTCTCCACCTGCTGCGATACATCTTTGGTCTTGCTAGTCTCCACCTGCTGAGAGACCTTAGGCTTCAACATAGAAGCCTCATCAAAAATGACATCCCTGCTGAGAAGAAACTTCTTGTCCGTTGGATCCCAGATCTTGAACCCTTTGATTCCCCTCTTGAAACCGACGAACACACCCTTCTTTGCTCTTGGGTCTAACTTATCATCCTTGACATGATAATAAGCTGGGCAACCAAACACCCGTAGCAAATCATAGGCAACAGCTGTTTTTCCCGACCAAACTTCGAGAGGAGTTTCCCCCCTATCGCAGACGACGACAACCTGTTCACAAGGTAGCATGCATATGCCAAAGCCTCAGCCCAGAAATTCTTCGATAAACCGGCATTGGACAACATACTCCGGACCTTCTCTAGCAAAGTCCTGTTCATCCTCTCTGCTACCCCATTTTGTTGCGGTGTCTCTCTCACTGTGAAGTGTCTCTCTATGCCCTCATCAAGACATAGCTGAAGGAAAAGATCGGACTTGTATTCTCCTCCATTATCTGAACGGAGGACCTTGATTTTCCTTCCCGTACTTCTCTCCAAGTTCTTCTTCCACTTCACAAACAGTTCTAGGACTTTCCCTTTGTGCCTCATGGTATATACCCAGCAACGCCTAGAATAGTCATCAATAAACGACACAAAGTAATGGTTACCTCCAATTGATGCAGTCTTGGTAGGTCCCCAAACATCAGTGTGAACATAGTCTAGAATCCTCTCGGTGCAATGTATTGTGCCAAACTTCACCTTGGTCTTCTTCCCGATGATACAGTGTTCACAGAATTCCATCTTGCAGGTTCCGGCACCCTTCAATAACCCTTGCCTTGTAAGAGTTTGCAACGACTTTTCTCCTGCATGTCCCAGCCTCATGTGCCACAGCCTGGTTAAGTCTTTATCTGAACTGGTAGAAGCCGCCACTTGTCCTGTAACAGTACTACCATTCAAGTAGTAAAGATTGTTCCTGCGATCGGCCTTCAATACCACCATCGAGCCTTTGGTCATCTCAGGACTCCTTCCTTAATTGACACCACAAGACCCAATGACTCCAAAGCTCCAACAGAGATTAGGTTTCTCTTCAATTGAGGTACATACCTCACTTCCTTCAGTTCCCTTACCATCCCATCAAACATCTTTATCTGGATTGTCCCTACACCCTCCATGATACATGGATGATCATCGCCCATCACAACTGAACACCCCTCCAGCTTCTCAAAGTTAGAAAACCATTCCCTATTAGGGCACACATGGTATGTAGCGCCAGTATCCAGAATCCACTCATTTTCTCCTGAGTAGCCAACGATGGGAGTAGTGACTGAGAATGAGAAAACTGACGAGTCTGAGTCTGATCCACCTGCCTGTGAGTTACTGCTATGAGTACTAACCACCTTTGCAAGATTTGCCTCAGTCTTCAACTCTTTCTTCTTCCCTTTGAACTTTGGACAGTCAACCTTCCAGTGTCCTAATTCTCTACAGAAGGCATGCTAGTTCTTCTTCAGATCTCGAAAACCCGGCGTGGGACTTCGATCTCCCTCTATCATCTTTGCTCTTCCTATATGAACCCCTGCCTCTTACTGCTAGCGCCTCTGCTGATGAGCTTGACTGAGAAGGCTGTCTCTCCTTTCTCCTCGTCTCATAATTTGTCAAAGCAGACGACACTTCATGATAGTGAAGAGTCTGTCTTCCATTAATGAAGGTTAAGGTTAACGTCTCATACTCTTCTGCAGGAGAGAGTTCAAGAGGATTACCGCCTTGTCTTCTTCATCTATCTTGACATCCACATTGACCAAATCCGTAAGAAGCTTCGTGTAGCGATTTAGATGTTCATTCACGGAGCATCCCTTCTTCAACTGAAACCCGTACAGCTTGCTCTTTAGCTGCAATCTCGATTCAATACTCTTGGTCAGATATTTCCTTTTAAGGATCTCCCACAACTGCCTTGCAGATGCCTCGTGTAACACAAGATATTTGATGTCTTGTGTTAGACATGATCTAATCAAGCCACACGCAGATCGGTTCATTTTCTCCCACTCTTCTTTAGTGGTTGTGCTTCGCTTCTTCTCCAGAAGTAGAGTATCCTCGAGGTTCGATGCATTTAGGGCATCCATCACCTCGCACCTCCACATCCCAAAATTATTAGTGCCGTTAAACTTCACCACGTCAATCCTCGAATGAGGATTCATGGTCCTAACTGATGTACTTTCTTCTGACATCTCTCTAACTGGATTTTCTATTTAATGCGGAATACTAAACGGAGATAGATAAGTAACTGTGATAAAAATCAGATTTTTTTACCTTCTCACGAAACCCTAGAATGAGTTTCTGTCCAGATCTACTTCACCAATGATTCCTTGAGCACTCCTTGCGCTGTTCTGAGATCGAAACACGATCCCACGAACAAGACCAAAGCTGATCTGAGATCGACACACGATCTCCACCAAATCAGCACCCGATGCCCTCCGAATTGCCAGAAAATCCCACGAAGAACCTGGGATGCTCTGATACCACTTGTTGCGCGCCGAACAACAACCACATAGAGGAAACCCTAGATCTCAGATGTAAAAAAACAATACTACCAACAACAAATTACACACAATCCCAGAGAAAGAGCACAAATCAGATTTAACGAGGTTCGGCCTTTTCGCTTACGTCCTCGGGGCAAGAAGAGAGGAGTTTCTATTGATTTTTGTGAATTAATACAATGTTTACAACAATGGTAATGAATAGAGCTCTGCCTCTTTCACTCACAACTCACAAAACCCTAGAAATCCGCTCTTAACCTAAACAGATTTCTAATTCAGCACTTTCCCGAAACAGCCCTACCCGACTGTCGGTCGACCGGTCGGCTGCTGCTGCGGACGGTCGACCGTTCTCCTGCTGATTCCTCTGGCTGCTGCTGCTGATTCTTTGACAACATCGTCGACTTCCTCGACAACTTCCTCTCTCTTCCTACAAGACTTGGGCCAAACGAGGAGGCACTCTATCATGAACTTCTCTCTGATATCGGTTTCGAGAACTGGAGGTCCTCTGATGGAGAGACTGAGGAGGAGGGAAATAAGGTTGTTGGCGAGGAGGTGAGGGAACACGGTGGTGTGTGAGGTTGTCTTTGAAGTAGGGAGACATCGGATATTGGTTCATTGGTGAAGGAGAAATGGGAAATTCAAGAGGGGGGAGGTTGGTTCTGTGAGTGGGCTCTGTGATTGGGGATAGATGGCAAAGTGGTGATTGCTGGCGGGGGTGCCTCTTGGGAGGTGAAAAATCTCGTGTTTCATTAGAAGAGAGGAGTGTGATGGGGAAACCGGCTGAGGTTGAAACAACCGGCGGCGAGATGGAGGCGGGTCTGCCAGAGGGGGGGTCGAGGATTTGGAAGGCAGCTGTGAGGAGAAGGCATTGAAGTTTTGGCATAATGGCCAATCTTGCTGCACTCATAGCACCAGATATCATCACGGCATTCCCTCGCTATGTGACCAGATCCACCACAATGGAGGCACCGACCAGAGGTAAGGAGATGAAGGAAGAGGCGTTTGGCGTTCAGGCTGAGAGGGCGAGCTTTCTTTTTGAAGGCAGGTAATGGGAAAGTTGTCTTTTTCTTTTTTGTTGCTCACAAGAGTCCAATGGTCTGAAACTGTCTTTAGACTCGATGCAGCAGTGGTAATGGGTGTTAATATGGGCAGTGGTAGCAATGGTGATGTGGAGGCCTCATTTATTGATGTTGACAATGGCAGCAAAGGGGATTTGGGGGCAGTCTTAAGTGATTTAGCCACCAGCTCAGCCCAAGAGGCTTGGCGCTGAGGGGCAGCGCAAGTGGAGAAGCTTGGAAATGATTGGTATATGAAACTTGGGTAAAGTCTTGTGGTTGGCAATGGTGGAAAGCGGATGACTTGGAGGGGGCTGAGCAAATTGCGGGCTCATGGAGGTGAACCGTCGCCATGGAGGGGGTCTCTTGTTATGATGAATTGTGCTTATTTGATATTGTGCTTATTCACTATATCAAATCTATCAAGGTTTATTTTCCACCCATGCTTCTTTTTTATGCCTTTCTCCAATTTTTTCCCTAGATCATACCAACACAAATGCGATTCATTGCTTAATTCTTCATTTACAATGTAGAATGCCTATGATAAGCGTATCATGTATAGCTAACCCCATGGGCTCATTCATCTGTTGTCATGGTTTTTAGCAAGGGCTTACCAACTAATATTCAAGTAGAAATTTCAAGTTGATTGTACAAGGACTACCACAAAGAGAAGGTCACCCTTTAGAGTTTCTTTTGGTTCGTTACTTATCCTTTACTAATTAATTGTCACCGCTGTATGCAGCTTGGTTGGATATTTGGATCTCTTTTGCTTCAGACATCCTTACAGGTCTTAAGATGCATGCTAAAGGATGGAGGTCCACATATTGCACGCTCTCCTCACCTGCATTCAAAGGAACTGCACCGACCAGCCTTTCTGACCGCTTAAACCGAGTTCTCCAATGGTCACTTGGCTCGGTCGAGGAAATTTTTAAGAACCCAACTGGAAATTTTAACCAATTTGTTCGTCCTTGCAGATCAGTCTTTATGGGAAGCCTCTGGCTTATGCTTCTCTTCCTTTCGACATTTGCGGCTGGGATTCTTGAGATGAGTTGGAGTGGCTTTGGTACCCAGGAGTGGTGGAATCACCAGCAGTTTCGGGTGATTGGAGGGGTTTCCGCTTGAGCTTATTTGCTGTTATTTACAGGACAGTGAAGATTTCGGTGGGAAAGAAAGCTGATTCGACGATGCTGACTGACAAGTCATGACTTCTCAGGCCTGTATGCATTCCCGTGGACTTCTCTTCTGGTGTTGCCGACTACAGTAATCCTCATTAATTTGTGGGCTATGATTGCTGGGTTATCTTCCACTATCAATGGTGGTTACGTGTCTCGGGGCCAATTGTTTGCTAAATTCTTCTTCTTCTTTTTGCTGATCGTTCATCTCTGCCCCTTTTCTAAAGGGCTTGTTGTCTGACAGAATTGGATCCCAGCAGTTGTCATTATTTGGTCACTTATTCTTGCACGAGTGAATCCTGAATCCACTTGTTACAAGGATTCAGGGACCAAATGCTCAGAACTGTGGCATTTACTGTTAAATTAAGGATTTTTGTTGCTGTTTCTATTTTTTCTGCATCTTAGTTCTCTAGTTTAGATTCCCAATACTGATGTGTGTTGTATTATATAATACATCTTTTTCTTTTTGAATAAAAGAGTTGTATTAAATTGCTGAATGAAGATTTCACCTTATGATCCTCTAGTTGAGCATTCTCTGTCCCACTTCAAACAATGGTAGGTGATATTTCCTTGTGTGGATGCTCATTTATGGGCATATTTGAGGCATTTGGCTGGAAAAGGAAGTTTCCCCTATCAAGCTTTGATTCAATATTTTGCTTCCAATATTATGACAGCGTTTCGCGCAATTATTGTGACGCGTCTTATTTCCTTCCTATGTCCTCTTATTATGATTAGCCTTCTACTTGATTTCACTTACATTTAACTTGATATCTGTCTTAAAGAAGTCGATTAGCTATTACATCGTGGGCCTCCTCCATTGCTAATCTTTGGGCAGATCGGAGGCTTTCCACTATCCCTATCAACGAAGCCAACCATTGGGATAGCGTTGTTAATGCAATTTTTTTTGGGTAGCTTGGCAAGAGCGGAATCAACAGGTCTTCTAAGCTAAGTCCTCTTCTATTTTGGAGCTCGGTAGTCGGATTTCTCATTTGGTGTCCCTTTGGCAAGCCCACTTCCCAGTTCATAATAGTCGCAAGCCGCCGTGACGTGTTCTCGACATATTTAGTTTGCTTTTTTCTTTTTAGTCCCCCCAAAACCCAACTCTTGTAAATTCTGACTCTTTAATTCAATAAAATGGGACCAAGGCCCCACCCTTCTCTCAAAAAAGAAAAAACTTGATATCTGTCTTCATGCATCAATTTGAGTCCTCTCTCTCTCTCTCTCTCTCTCTCTCTCTCTCTCTCTCTCTCGCGACAGACACAATAGAGGGAATAAATTGTCTGGAGTCTTAGTTGTACCTTATATTATGATATATGCTCATATTCTCTTCTTTTCAATATGCTGTCCTTATACTCAAGTCACTTTTTTAAGAACCTTTTACACACATGAAACAATCATATTTTTATTGCACGCCAGCTCACTAGTCTTCATTCTTTGAGCTATCAGGTTACTCATGTGATCATTATAAAACCCATGAACCAAATTGATTGACTCTGTGGGCTGTCAGCTATCTGAATCATCGCCGTCTTCTTCAACTTGCAAGTCGTTGTTGTTAGGGTTATCTCCGTGTCTACACATTGTTCCTCAACTGTTCTCACTGCAGATCGAATTTCACCATTCGAGTCAAACCCTCCTCCTGCATTTCAAGTTTCTTTTGTGCTTCTTCATTGAAATGATACTTGACCTTGGACCAAATGAGAAAAATATTCAATGGACCAGTGCACATGCAATCTTTTTAGACAAGAAGACCAGATTTGGTTAATAGAGCCACATAATTTCTCTTTATGTTCTAAACTTGCCTCAGTTAGTCCTCATGACTGCCCCCCTCCCCTCACTGTGTAATGGTTGATGGGTGTTAATTATGCTAATTATCACTTCTTAATCAATTCTTAGCTCCGTAATCTTAATTTAATCTTTGCACTCTGCTGATTTCTTTGTTCTATAATACATTTTATGCCATATCACTATCAATGCTATAATGTTCTTTACAAGAGTTCTAGTTATAGTCTTTCACACACACACACACACACACACACACACACACACACACACACTCATCTGTTCTTCTTTATACTTTTTCTTTCTAGCATCTGATCATGTGTCAAGAGGAGGCATCCAAATCAAGCAACTTTCATGCTCTCCACCCTCTTTCCAATTACTTCACCAAAAGAATCAGCATCTTAATAGGAGGAGCCCAGCAAAAGGGACTCCACACTCACTGTGCCAATGTTGTAGATGATGGACCCCTCACCACCTCAATCATCAAAAAATAGAAATAGCTAATTACAAATCTAAATCCTAGGGAGTGCACCACAAGATACCCAATCAACAGTTGGCGATCAAGGGTTGCCATCATCTCATCCTCTCCTTTGCTCTGCAAGTCTAGACCTTGTGGCTACCAAGGGTGGGGCATGAGATAATGCCTAGACAAGGGATGGGTTTCTTTAGTTAACATAGCTCGTGTTGAACAGGAGATGGGAGGGGTCTCTTTCTTTCCACTAGTAGGTGAGATGAATAGATTCTCATTTTCTTTTTAGGAGATTTTCTTCTTGATTCTTTTTGATAGCATGTGTGGTTTGTGTGTTCGTGTTTTTTTTTTCTTTTTCTCGAAGAAAAAGCTGAAATGTGCTTTTCTTTTTCCCCAATTTCCTCCCCTCTCTTTTAAACTTAGAATTGAAGTATGGAGCGTACTGAGGTAGCTATCAGATCAGTGAAGGCTAAGAATGAAGACAACTACAACAGATACTTACTGGAAAGAAATAGAAAGTGTATATATTTAGTATGAAGTAGCCTTCAATGAACTGGATTGCTGACCGCTGAAAAGGGTTAAAAACAACTGTAGCATCAATCTCCCAGATAGTTTCATTCTTCAAGATTGATGCTAATAGTAGAATGACAAAGAGAACTGGAAGAAGACCCATCAGAGTAAAAGTAGAGATTTTGATTGTTTTTACAGCATAAATATCACCAAATCTGTGAGACTCGCCAAGCAATTGAGAAAACAATGAAAAGAAAAATAAATAAATAAAGTGAAGAACAAAAAATGGTAGCAAAGACCACTGAAACAAGCTTTATTTTGCACCAAAGTCCCACTAACTTGTCACTCTGCACAAATCAAGATTGAAGAACTGAAGGTTTTTGTATCATGAGATCTATATACAATCAGATTAAAAAAAAAAAAAAAAAAAAAAAATCTATGAACAAGCATACACAATCACTCACACACACTTTCAGAAATCATTAGGAACTCTCTTCTCATCAATCCAACCCTTTTCCCAATTTGAAAAAACTCTGTTCTTCTCTGTACCTGTCCCTTTCTCCCACTCTCTATGAATCAATCAGATATTTCTTTCTTAAATATATGTTGTGTGTATATATGTATCTAAATCTGTCCAAACTCTGCAGAAATTCTTTGGAAATCCTTACCACTGTATAACTCCGAACCCTGTTGCTGCTGCTGCTGTGGTTGCTGATAGTGACTCTGGTACCAAGAACTGAACCCTTCAATGGCAAATTGGCTCTCAGATTTAATATCGCCGTACATGGGCTGAGAGTGAGTCTGCAATGCTGCAGATATCGGGTACGTTCCATGTAGGTACTCAGACCACTTCAGGTCTTCCGCCTCTTTATCCTGCATCAAGTCAGTCCATGAGAACATTCCGCCGTCAATGAACGAGCTGTTATTGCTCTGCAGCTCAATTCCGCTGTTGCTGTTGCCGCTGCTCCGACTGCTGTTACTAGTATTGCTGACCTCCCAGCACTGGATGCCAGGAGGAGGATTATCTGGCGGCATATTGATCGCGGGCTTCAGGCCCATCGTAGTCGAGAGGATCGAGCTGGAAACTGATGGGATTACATTCGATATCGTGTCGCAATTGAACTCAGGGTTCATGTCGAAGAGCCCGGTGTTCTGGTTGAGCCAGAGGAGTTCTGGGCCGGAAGAGTTCAATTGAGGAGGAGGGAAGAAAGCCATTGAATTGGATGCCTGGGAGCTAGACGAGCTCTCTTGGAAACGTTCAAGAAAGAATTCTTTGGTTGGAGGTATTGAATTCTTGGGTGTTGTTGACGAGGGTATCAGAGACAGAGAAGGCACTGAGACTGTAGGATTCGGGGTCTCAGAAGTCTTCCTGCTGCTGCTTGTAGGGGCTACTGCTGCTTTGTCTTCCTTGCCGACGGTCTCTGCAATTGCAATGGGCTTGTGGGTGTTGGGGTCAATGCCTCTCTGCCTCAGCTTCTTCTTGATGCAAGAATTCCACAGGTTCTTGATCTCGTTATCTGTTCTCCCAGGCAACTGTGCTGCAATCTGAGACCACCTGCAGGATTGAAATTTTCGATGTCGGCAACACGCATAACAGAACTAGTACTAATTGTACAATATTGGAAGAGGAAGAGGACTAAATATTTACCTGTTGCCCAACACTGCATGAAGCTCAATTATGAGATTTTCTTCCTGCTGTGAGAATGTTCCTCTCTTGAGATCAGGCCTCAGATAATTTATCCACCTCAACCTGCAGCTCTTGCCACACCTCTGCAGGCCTGAAACACAAAATGTGTTTCAAATGCAATCAGATAATTCATGAAACTCGAAAGCATCAACCCTTTTTCTTGCATTGCGTGCATGTAAACCTTACTGCTTGTTTCGGCACAGAGCTCCAGCAGCCATGGCCGTATTCGGTGATGTGCTTCAAAAGCTTCTCGTCTTCCTCGGGTGACCAGAGGCCTTTCCTCAGCTTCTGCTTGTAGCAGCAGGAGTGCCTCCCCATTTCTCAGCAACACAGGGTTTTGAATTGTCGGCAAGCGAAGAAGAAGGGAAGTTCCCTTTTTTTTTCAAGGAGAATTCTAGAGTATGGAGAGGTGTAGAGGAGTTTTGAGGGATGTGAGGGAAAGTGAAGGCAGAGAGAGGTTGAGAATGTGGAGTTTTTGCTCAGAGAGAGAGAGAGAGAGAGAGAGAGAGAGAGAGAGAGAGAGGGGTCACAATCAAGTTGGGTGTGATTTGAGCTATGAGTTATTTTCTCTCCCTCTCTTAAGTCTCCTCTTTATCTTCCTTTCTCTCTGCTTTTGTTGGCCCTGTTCTTTTAAAGGTGGGGATGAGGAAGGGGGAGGATTAATCATCAGACTCTCATCACTCTTTTAAGAATTAATGTCTGCTGCTGCAGCAATGGTATTGGTGGGGCATCTCAGCCTGATATTTTAATGGAGGAAACCAGAGAGGAAGAGTATCTCCATTTTCATCCCATTTCACTTGCTTTAAAAGCAAGCCAAACCTAGTAAAGAAAGTACTGAGCTCACTGGAACCTCGTCCATAAAGTTAATAATATCCTGTACTGAACTCTTGATACTTTCATTGCTTCACAGTTAAAACTGTCAGAGATTTTATCTGTATTCCTTATTACCTACTCTCAAGGCAGGGTCTGAGATTCAAGAGTGAATACAAATTTTTTCTATATATTTGTCAAAAATATCAATAAATACCAGTTTGAATCCCTAAAGGAAAATTTATATGTGCAAATATGAATTGTAATAACACTCTTTTTAATTAAAAAGATATTAATCGTTATGAAAAAAAATAAAAGATAATGAGAAAATTCACTAGAAAAATAATGCGGTTCATTCTCTATTCTCTAAATGGATTTCTAAACTATTTCTTGTAAATTCTACTCACTCATAAGATATCATCACAATATTTACAGGGGAAAAAAAAAAGAAACAAAGGTAACCGGCTTTACCGCCAGCCACAAAAAAATGCTTAAATTTGAGAGCTTTATACTAAAAAAATTACCATGCCCGAATTGTGATGAACTAAATGGATCTTCTGATTCGATCACAATAGTATCATCTTCAACATAATCAGCAATTCAACACGTAATCAGTTCCTCAGATTTTAAGAGAGAGAGTGAAAAAAGCGCTGGTTGTAAAATAGAGAATGTTAGGAGTTTTTTTTAGCTTAAGACTTGAAGAAATAGAGGTGGGTTTGAATTCTTTTAGAGCGGAGAGAGAGAATTGGAAAGGGCGAGGTTGAAAGAACAGGGGATATGAAGATGCACGATCCATGCTATGATGTACAAATTACTACAGGGCCCTAAGCTTGAATTTGTCAATTCCGACATTTTCTATCCTCTTCCACTGCTCCACGGCTCTGCCCACTTGCATGTGCAGAGCATGTCCATGAAATCTTAGACCACCAACATAAACCTTGTATATACATTTGTATATACAACTTTGTCATCACTTCAAATTTCTATTATGGAGGCTTATAAACAAGTATAAAAAGTTTCTCCCCTTCCTGAGACCAGGCCTCAGAACAAATGGAAAATTCAAAGTATACTTGAATTCATCTATAATCTTGGATCTGAATTCAAATTCAATTTGGTTTTTCAATCTGAATTCAAATTTTCCTCTTCGAGTCTAAGTCCAAGTTCAAATTTGAATTTGCTTAAAGAGTTCTTTCCATTAAATTTAATTAAAATATTCAAATCTATCGGCATTATTCAAATCATATATGAAAATTATTCTTTCAAGTTATGATGTACAAATTAGCGCGGGTTCTCTAAGATTGGGGGCTCTGTGCGGATGCACTTTTCGCACCAATCCGAGCCGGCCTTGTCTACTCTGTCCGTAAAATTCATCGGCGACTGTACATGTGAGTAACATATGAGAGTCAGTCTTTTCTTATATCTACTCGTGTTATCACTTCACTGTAACTTTTATATATATATATATATATATATATATATATATATATATATATATATATATATATATATATATATATATATATATATATAGAGAGAGAGAGAGAGAGAGAGAGAGAGACTTGTATCCTTTCAAAAGGATTTGATCCCGGATCCTTCCCACTCAAATTCAACCCTCCAACATTCGAATACAAGATCCACTCCGTTGAAGTTGATCTATACTATTTCAAGTATCTATAAACCAAAAATCAAGTGTTTTAAATACTTTTTGCCCATCCATCAAGCGACGCAAAATGGACGGCCGAAAGTAGTGAGTTGGTTAGATATATGTCTTTAGACATACAAATTCTCGATCTGGCCATTTCATTATGATCTAAACATTTAAAAACCCCTATAAACTAATTTTTGTTAGATTTCAAATGTTCTACACCGTTAAACTAACAAACTCACTATTTAGGCCGTCCGTTTTTTTCCTACTTGATGGATGGGCAAAAAGTATTTAAAACACTTGATTTTTGGTTTATAGATACTTGAAATAGTATAGATCAATTTCAACGGAGTGGATCTTGTATTCGAATGTTGGAGGGTTGAATTTGAGTGGGAAGGATCCGGGATCAAATCCTTTTGAAAGGATACAAGTCTATCTCTCTCTCTCTCTCTCTCTCTCTATATATATATATATATATATATATATATATATATATATATATATAGAGAGAGAGAGAGAGAGAGAGAGATGTAAATCAGCTGACACAGGAGGTAACTCCCTCCTATGTCGAACTCAAAAATCGTATTTTCCGAATGAATTTTCAAGATCCGACCGCACATTATCATCTTCATATTCTAAGATATACATAAATAAAAAATCAAGTAATTTGAAGTTCGTTTACTTATTGATCTAATCGTTCAATTTTATTCTATTGTTAAAAAACCGTTAATGTTTGAACCCAACGAAAATGGAGTAAACAAACTTCAAATCACTTGATTTTTTATATGTATATATCTTAAAATATGAAGATGATAATGTGCGGTCGGATCTTGAAAATTCACTCGGGAAATTGATTTTTGAGTGCGACATAGGAGGGAGTTGCCTCTTGTGTCAGCTGATTTACACACACACACATATATATCAAATCTTTTCATTTCCTTGTTTTAAAACCAAGAAAGACCCAGTAGAAAGTAATAAGCTCTTGTCGGCAACTTACTCTTTCTGACTGGGTTGACTGGAATTTCAATTGTAGAGTTGGCTCACATTTAACCTGCATACAATTTTGAATTTATTACATTTTTGGCCCTTCTGGGGATGTGCATGCCCTGCTATCCGCTTGATACAAAAAGCTCACACGTGAGCCAATCTTTCTGCAGTTTACACTGTAATTTTTACAAGAAAGAAAAGCGTTAATCTTTTCATCTATTAGAGATGAAAATGAATGTGTCCACGTAACCCTCAAACTACGACCACTTTGAAAAGTTTCATCATTGGGAGGAAAGCAACAAAATGACATGCTACAACACACATGATACCCTCCTCTTTAAATTTAGGGGCAGGGGCATCTTTATGCTGTCAGAAACTTGAAGGCTCCAGGTTTTAGAGGATAGTATCATCATATTTTTGGCCTTGTGTGTGGGACAGAGAAAAATGTTTACAACTGTTAATTAATTTTAATTACAGATTAGTTTTTAGGGTTTAAATAATAGTTTTGAACTTTTTTGTTTTCAGACAACAGCATCTCTTAAAATCATGAAGAGGGACAGCATGGGGAATAAAATAAGTGAATGCAACTACAGTTTCTTTTAATTTATGAGTTTTTATCCCATCAATCAATTGAAATGCACAGTTGCATGATTGAGTTCATGTGATCCTAAGATTAAACAAAAAAAAAAAGGATATAGTGACAATAAATGTACTGTTTTTATTGTGTGGATTTCTGTTTTCACTTGAACATTTAAGAAACAAAAAAATATTTTAATTTCTTTTTTAAAAAAGCTTTCTGCACTCTAAATCCACGCTGTTTCCAGCTTGTGTGGGGTCCAGAAACTATGACAAATTTTCTTTTACTCCAATTTTAGCAAAAAAGAAATTACAGTGGCAATGCAACAAAAGTCCACAGCAACAAACAGTGCAAAATAATAGTATGTTAACTTGAAAATTCTATTAATTTATTGGAAGATATTAGCTGTCGTGGCCGCCCACCACCACGACAGCTGGTGTAGAAATTAAAATTATATTGGCATTTTAGGTTTTTGGACAATTTTTCTTCTTTTTGTTTTTGTTTCTTAATGTTTTTCTAGGATTAGGGTTTGAGTGTTTTTACCAACAATTGACCTTCGATATAGTGAACATTTGCTCTGCTTTCACCCATGGACTGTGGCTTATATTTCTTAATTCTCTCTTCTGAATATTTATGATTTGTGAAAATTTGATATTTTGACCGTAACAAAAGGAACTTTATAATACGGTATCAGAGTTACCCATATTAAAATCCAAATTTGAAAAATTTAAATCTTTTCACCCCACCAACAATAAGATCAATCTTCAACTGAGCCAACTCGATTCGAGCTATGTATGCCTGATCTATTCATTATTTTTTTTCCCCTTAAATAAAAATACTTTGCAGTCCTCACGTGGAACTTACTAACACGTTTGATTACAAGTAAATGGGTGAAGTAATTAATTTTCTCTTCTGCGAAAATTCAATGCCAGTCCAAAGAATAGAAAATTATTATCTTTGTCCCCAGCCTTGGGCCCATATGCAAGCTTCAAGAAGGACAAATTACACAAAGGTCCCTATCAAACCCATTTGTTTTACTGCACTCCCGTGTCTTTTCACCATGACGTAGAGTCAGCATGTTCATGCAGATAAAATACCAACAGCTACGTCCATAATTAGAAAATTCCCCTCAAACACTTTTCGAGCCAAATATTTCTTCATCAATCACTAATAATTTCCTGTAGACTTCCGTTTTAACCAAACTAAGCAAGTACTTAAAACCAAACACAGCATTTAATTAATTCCATGGACTCAACATGATCAACTTTGTCAGTTGAGGTGCAAATTTTCCCTAATTTTTCCGGTACCCATCAAACTAAATTCGCGGATGGGGATTGCAATGTAAGTGAGGATATTCGTACTAAGATAGGTATAACCTATATAGAAGAGAAGATGAGAGAAAATCGCCTACGATGGTTTGGTCATGTGCGACGTAGACTTACAGATGCACCAGTCCGACGAGTAGAGCGTATCAATTTAGGCCAAGTTAAAAGAGCGCAGGGGAGATCGAAGAAAACATGGATGAAGGTAATACAACAAGATATAGAGGCTAAAGGTCTTAGTGAAGGCATATTGCTCGATAGGAATGAGTGGAGAAAGCTGATCCATGTGTCTGATCAGGCGTAATTCTCTTTTGGTTCATGTAGCCTACCCCAAATACTTGGGACAAATGGCTTAGTTGTTGTTGTTGTTGTTGTTGTTTGTGGATTGCAATGCAAGTGTCAATCAGCTCATCGGAAAAAGCAATAAGAGAGGGGACCCTACCAGCCCTCTGACATGAAATATTACCGATATCGTGTTGTTAAATGCATATATATGGCGCATGCGAGAGCTAACCACATCGACGTTGCTGAGCCCAAATCCCCGGTCTTAAGATGGTGGCCATGGCGGTTGGCGCGAAAGAGGAAGCTAACATGGCTTGTAAATTGAGGTCTCTCTCATGAGCCCCAATTTTAGATCTCTAGCTTGGACTTGTCAATGTGGTTCCTGAATTGAGCTCATAAGGTCTAGTCCATCCTCTCAAATGGGGCTAGTAATTTGTAATGAACAGTTTGGGTCAAAGTGGTTCTCAGCCTATATTTAAAAACCCGTGTTTCTATCTGAAAGGGGTTCGAATTCTCCCGAACAGTAATATGATCAATAAACGATTAGACTTGATAGGCACATACTCGACACTAAATTGACTGAACAAATGTGCTGCATGGATCCTAGATGTAAACTGGGCATCATGAGCTTTCACAAATTGTACTATGATATAGCTGAAGGACTCGGGGCTCCATCCCAAAAGACTAGCCTACTAACTCTGCAGTTTCACCATAAGTGTAAAATAGACCAAGGTTGAGTGTGCCTTTGATATACCTTAGATTTCTCTTTGCAGCTAGCCAATGAGACTCCTTCGGTGTCTCCATATAGCGACTCACAAGTCCGACTCCGTAAACAATATCAGGCCTTGTGATCGTTAAGTACCTCAGGCTACTGACTAGACTTTTGAAAAGAGTCGAGTCTACAAAATCTCCAATTCCTTCTCTTGATAGCTTCATTCCTGTGGCTATTGGGGTGTTTACTGGGTTGCAGTTACTCATCTTGAATTTCTTCAAGATCTCCTTCATGTACTTCTTTTGAGATATAAATATCCCATCTTGTTGTTGCTTCACTTCGATTCCAAGAAAGTAGGACATCAATCATTGTCCGTCATCTCAACTTCATTGAACATCGCCTCCTTGAATTCAGCAAGCATCTCCTCGCAACTTTCAGTGTATAACAAGTCATCAACATAAAGGCAAATTATTAGAAATTCACCTTGATGGTTCCTCTTCATGTAGATGGCATGCTCATAAGGACATTTAGTGAAGCCGTTTTGATGAAGATAACCATCAATTCGGGCATTCCATGCCCGTGGTGCCTGCTTTAAGCCGTACAAGGCTTTCTTTATGTGATATACTTTGTCTTCTTGCCCTTTTACCAGAAAACCTTCTGGTTGTTGTACATACACCTATTCTTCAAGAATACCATTGAGAAATGCTGACTTGACATCTAGATGATATAACTTCCACCTGTGATGAGCTGCAAGTGAAATTAATAATCTCACCGTATCTAACGAGCAACTGGTGCAAAAACTTCTTCATAGTCGATGCCGTATTTTTGTTTGTAGCCTTTCGCCACAAGCCTCGCCTTGTACCGATCAACCTCACCATCTGCTGTGTGTTTGATCTTGTACACCCATTTGACACCTATCGCCTTGTGATTTTTTGGAAGTGTTGTCAACTCCCATGTGTCGTTCTTCTAGATAGCATGCATCTCCTCCTTCATTGCTGATCGCCAACAATCTTCTTCCTTAGCCTCTTGGAAAGTGAGAGGCTCATGATCGACATATAAACAAAAGAGATTAGTTTCTCCATCCTCTTCTATCTGCTCATAGATCTCCCTGAGGCTTCTCATTTTGATTGGACCTCGTTGCACGGAGGATTCGCTACTACTACCTTCCCCAGAAGATGGAGAACCTCTTGCAGAGGACGGTGTAGCATGTTGAGGAGATGGTGGTGTAGTTGGTGGTGGATCCTCTTGTAGGGGCTCGTCAGGTTCATTCACCATGGGTTGCTCTTTGACAGTCTCTTCATTGCTCCAACTCCATTCTTCAGCTTCATTGAAGACAACATCTCTACTAACCACTAATTTCTTAGTTAGTGGATTGTAAAGCTTGTATGCCTTCGACTCCTCGCTATATCCGATGAAAATGCATTTTTCACCATGATTGTCAAGCTTCTTCCTTTTGACTTCAAGTACTTGAGCATATGCAACACACCCAAAAATTCGTAGGTGTGCGACATTAGGTGTATAACCGCTCCATGCTTCTTGAGGCGTCTTTCCCTTCACTTGCTTCGTCGGGCACCGGTTGAGCAAGTAGGTTGAACATGCCACAGCTTCCGCCCAAAACTGCTTCGGCAATCCCTTTTCTTTAAGCATGGTTCTTGTCATGTCAAGAATAGTGCGGTTCTTTTTTCTGCGATACCATTTTGCTGTGGTGTATAGGCAGTAGTAAACTGCCTCTTTATGCCTTGCTCCCTGCAATATTCTTGAAACATATTTGAGGTGTACTCATCACCTCGATCAGATCAGAGAGTTTTTAGCTTATAGCCACTCTCTGCTTCAACAAGAGCTTTAAAATTCTTAAAGGTAGTAAAGGCAGCAGATTTTTCTTTAAGAATGTACACCCACAATTTTCTACTAAAATCATCAATGAAAGTAATAAAATATCCATTACCTTCTAAAGAGACGGGATCTAGCGGTCCGCAGATGTCAGTATGAATAAGTTGTAATGGTGCCTCCGCTCTCCACGACTTTCCATTGGGAAAAGGAAGTCGTGTTTGCTTGCCAATTATGCAAACTTCACAAGTATGACTTGGTGGATCGATTGTTGGTAAACCTCGTACCATGCCGGTTGTAGATAGTAACTTCAGGCCGCTGAAATTTAGATGACCGAAGCGAAGATGCCACCTCCATGACTCATTCTCTATGAGTCCTTGAAAACACTTCTCAACTTTTGTGTTTAGATGCAAGGGAAACATGCAGTTCCTTGTCATCTTAATACAAGCTATAAGACCTCCTTTTGCATTTTTCAACCAAAGGTGGTTGTTCTCCATATATACTTTATATCCTTTTTCGAGTAATTGACCGATGCTGAGAATATTACTTTTCATGTTAGGAATATAATAAACATCGAAAATTTACTCGGGCTTACCATCCTTTTGATAGATTTTGATCTTCCCTCTGCCTTCAACGGAGAGTTTTGAAGAATCTCCCAAGCTCACACTTTCATGAACTCCTTCTGCGAGTTCCATGAATAGTTCTTTCTTCCCGCACATGTGGTTGCTAGCACCCGAGTCAAGGTACCAAACATCATTCTGCACACTTGAATCATCATGAGCAAGAAGAAGAGTAGAATTCTTACCCATGCCATTTGTTGCTTCAGCAAGATTGGTAAGATCTTCAGTTCTGTGCCAGCAATATGAGGCATAGTGTACAAATTTTTGACAGTTGTAGCATTGGACATTCTTGTTGTTTCCACGTCCAGATATAAATCTTCCCCGATTGCTTCGTCCTCTACATCTGAAGCTTTGGAACTCCACTTGATTTTGAGTGGTTCGTTGTTGGGGACTACGTCCCCTGCCTCTGCCACGACCACGACCTCTACTATGTGAGCCACGATCATTTAGAGTCAGCTTTGACTCTAATGCTTGTTCCAAGGCTATGGAACCAGTCTTCTTTTGCATGCGTTGCTCATGAATTTGGAGAGAT
The DNA here is from genome assembly GCA_038442645.1 of Agave tequilana. Lineage (NCBI taxonomy): Eukaryota > Viridiplantae > Streptophyta > Magnoliopsida > Asparagales > Asparagaceae > Agave > Agave tequilana. The sequence goes on from JAVJIF010007806.1 coordinate 107,944, forward strand.
CCCAAAAGCTCCTCTATTGAGATCTCCTCCAAATTCTTGGACTCCTCAATTGCCGCCACCACGTGCTCGAACTTTGATGTGAGAGATCGCAGCAATTTCTCCATCACTCGGATGTCCTCCATCTTCTCTCCATTTCTCCTCATTTTATTCACAATTAGAAGTAATCGTGAATAATAATCGGAGATTTTTTCTTCATCTTTCATTTGAGTGGCTTCAAGATCGCCCCTCAAAGTTTGAAGACGAATTCGCTTCACCCGCTCGACTCCTTTGTAGATGGTAGCAAGGATTTCCTATGCTTCCTTGCTCGTCGTTGCTTTGGCAACTCTATCGAAGGTAGACTCGTCCAACCTTGATAGAGTAGAAAACGAGCCTTGCTATCCTTCTTTCTTTGCTCTTTAAGAGCCTTCTTCTGTTCGGCGGTGTAGGCGGCTTCTACCTCCGGTATGGGTTCCTTAAACCCATCAACGATCAGCTCCCACAACTCTTGAGAACCAAATAGAGCTTTCATCTGAATTGACCAACTCTCATAGTTATCTTTCAATAACTTGGGCACTTGTGGATTGATGAGATTGTTGGTGGAGGCCATGAGGAGAAGAGGAAACAAAAATTGAACTGGCTCTGATACCAATTGTTGTATACTAGTCTACGGACTAATATACTATAATCTAAAATTTTAAGAGGAGAGCAACTTTTTTTCTTGCTTGCTTACTTTATTGCTTGATACAAAAAACAAAGAGGTACATGGCCTTTTATAGGCTTCAAAACTTACAAGAATAGCAACCTCCAAATTTAAGAATAGTAACCTCTAAATTCAAGAATAGCAACCTCCAAATTGATGATGACTCACTTGATGATGACTCCTAATTGATGATGACTCATCGTTTCTAAATTGATAATGATGACTCTTCAATCTTTCTAATTAAAGATGATGACTTACTTGATGATAATTGACGATGACTCATCATCTTCCAAAAAAGACATTTTTATTTGATATTCCAACAATACCAAATACATTTAATAATGTACTTGAGGAGGCATACTATTTGTGACCACATTTGTTTCATTTGTAATTATTAACCAAAGAATTTTTTTTTCTTTTCACTAGGACAATGTACATATAGTGAATGGTATGGTAATTAGATAAGATTTCAAACAATCCTTGTTATTTTGTGTGACTTCCTCATCTCCACTCAAAGATCAATCAACGCGCATGACAAATATTGCTTGTTCTCATGAATATTAAATAGCTTAGGAGTATCTCCTTGCACTTCTCTGCCGACAAAGAACCAAAAGGAAATAAAAAGAAAAAAATGAATATTTCCCCCAATTAATGCAATATGGACACTTGATTCCCTGCCTTATTGTACCTCTCTCTCTCTCTCTCTCTCTCTCTCTCTCTCTCTCTCATCTTCATGTGGATATTATACAGAAGAAGTTGAGAGGTTTATTTGCTATAAAATTTATTATATTCTTCCCTTCAATTATGTATGAGGAAAAGAACCTACTGCAACAAACATGAGGCCAAATCAATTTTTGAGATGGAAGAAGGGCTTTCAAAGTATTGAAAACAAAAGTCATTTTCCATAAAAGTATCCTCGTCTTAAAAAGATGGTGGTTCCCTCAAAGATTAATGCTCCATGCACAAGTATGTGGTAGCTAGAAAGTATGTTGAAGGTTGAGCAAGAAAACACAAGATTCTTCTCTTTTCTTAGTTAATTACTTGTCTTTCCTTTGTTAATTTGTCTTTAAAAAACTAATGTTCATATGCATTGTACTCATATTTTTCTATGTATATAATTTGTCCTTGATGTTTTTCTTTATACATGCCAAGGATGACTCCACCAACCAATGTTGATGTCAAGAAAAAATGTCAAAAGAGAGAAAAGAGAGATTAAAAAAAAAGATAAAAAAGAGAGATTAAAAAAAAGATAAAAAGAAAGACTTTCCAACAAAAGTTGAGATGAGATGTAAAGAAGCAACATGATTGTGGAAATAATTCATTGCATCTCTTGAGACATTTAAGAACATATATAAGAGCTTGAATGTATATTAGTTAAGTGGACTATGACTACTGTTTGCTTGTGAATGTTCCCAAAGAAAGGCAAATATTCCATGCAAGGTGTGCATGGAATCATGACAACCTAGAGAATCATTTTTCCTTCTCTAAACTCCTCTCTCCTATCACAAACAAAGCAAAAACCCTAAAATACATACTATATTCGTTCTCTTGAGGCACCTTGCTTAGCATTTTCTTTCCTTGACCTTTGCAATGTTTCATAGTGCTAATATAATTTTCTTGTATAGTTTAATTGTATGTTAAATAATCAAAAAATACATTCCACAAAAGAAAACTATCATCATCCATTGGCCTCATCATATGGAAGCACATGGTCTTGCATCCAAGTCAACTATAAAAATGCACTCTATTCCCTCATCTTATATATTTTCTCTTTGGCTACCTCATAGCCTTTCTTTTCTCAAGCTTTCTAGTCTCAATATGTAAATATCCTACAATAGTGTATTAACTGATCTAGAAGAGAATTGGTGATGAAAACGGTTTTACCTACTTATTGTCTCATTCACATCCTATCAAATTACATAACCGGATAAAAAGATCTTTAACCTTACTCAGCCTATTTATATTAAAAACTAGAATACGCGAATCACTCTAACTTTTACTCTATCAATTTATATATACATGTAGAAAATTCTTATCTCGTGTTGAATATCAAAGTAAAGAAATTCAAGTAAACAGGTTTAACCTTATCCGCCGTCCAGTGAGAATATGACACATGGATGGTTTTCAACTTCAAACTGGAATAAATTGAGGATAATCAACTATATGTGTATCTTCAACTGAAGATGGGCCTTGTGTGCAAGAAATACCATTCTCTTTATCCCCATTTTAAAATGTGAGCATGGTGTGAGGCCCAGCCCTTATCTCTCAAGGCAAAATAAATGGAGAATAGAGGTGGGGAGAGAACCTTGTGGGGGTTATCTTATGTCCTATTGTTGCCTTCATATAAAGGAAACCCCCTCTGTCCATGAACACAAAGGCCAAACAAGTCAAATGTGTTGAGATTAATGAGAGGAACAGAGCCAAAAAGATTGTACCAAGGGAGTTATTGTGCAAATGATACAGGAAATAACCCATTTGGGTTAGTTGAGATAGGATAACTGTTGAGATCAAAGCCCCCCAATAATACATCTTGATCATGTAAGTACTCACAAGCTCCACTTTGGTAGGGCCTTTGTCCTTGGGACACTAGGGGGCTTGCCACAATAGAGGACATTGTCCCAATCTCCACTCTTGTAAGGTTTATATTGCCCATCAAATCAAAGAACATAGTGCAAAGCCAATATATGAGGCTTGAATTCAAAGGGCATCTCAATAATTAACTGTCTTTACAATTTCTTGCCCAATGGTGGGCTACCTATTTTTGACCTTCCCATCCTCCAAAAATAGTTATGACCTCACCATTAAGTCATAGCTCGTAGGCCGTGACGGCATTTATCTGAATAAACTGAAAAATATTGAAATATCTGAATTTATCTGTTTTAGTTTGTTGGTAGGCATATATTTTCTTCTCCCTTTTTTCTTTTTACTTTTTGAAGTATTTTGAGTGTTCCTCTCAAACTTGGGACATTGAAACCCTACTCTCTGAAATTGAGCTCAACCGTGCATTCAGTTGACAAGAAGCTATTTTCTTTGGCTCCATATGCTTTAATATGATGTGCATGCATTCATTCCTACTCTCTTATAGAGACCCGATGATATTTGATTGGTATCACTAACCTCTCTATGGGGAGAGAGGAGATAAAAAGTTATAGTAAAGTTTTTAAAACTCATTAGAAGAGATAGCGCAGAGATCAGAGTTCAGAGGAAATAAGAACGCAGTTCGCAGCAGGTCAGGACAGGGGTCGGCTGACTGCCTAGTCGATAGGCATGCACAACGTGCACAGGCACAGCTCGGTCAACGCTCGATTAACCGTAGCAAGGAGAACGATCGACTAGAGCGGTCAATCAACTGGCACTCATTGGGTTTCTGTTGGGCTCGGTCGACTGACCGGTCAACCGAAGGACAGGGTAGGTCGACTGGCCCAGTCAACCGACAGGCGAATTTGTTCTCCAGTTCGGATTCGGACTTCATTTCTGATTGGGGTTCCTTAATTGGGTTGTTGCCAAGGCACGCGCAACAAGTGGTATCAGAGCATCCCAGGCTCGTCGTGGGATCGTGTGTCAATTCTAAGAGCATTGGTTGCTGTTTAGTGGAGATCGTGTGTCGATTTCGAAGCAGCGTTAGGACTGTTTATGGGATCATGTGTCGATCTCAGAACAACATTTGGATTGCTCAAGGAGTGGAGTAGATCGTTTTGGAAACTCTCCTAGGAGGTAAACATCCTATCTTTATCTAGTTTTTTGATCTAACTCCGCTTAATTCCGCATTATTTTTGAGGAATCTATTGAGAAGATGACTGGGGATAGTTCATCTATGGAGAAATCCATGAATCCACATCCATTGAAAATTGATGTGGTGAAGTTTGACGGCAAGAACAACTTCAGTGTGTGGAGATATAAGGTGATAGATTCATTGACGACATCAAATCTTGAAGACACTCTACGATTAGAGAAAAAATGTGGGACCACTTCTGAAGAGGATTGAGACAAGATGAATCGAATGACGTGTAGTTTGATAAGGTCTTGTTTGACACAAGACATTAAGTATCATGTGTTATATAAAACATCTACAAGACAGCTGTGGAAGAACCTAGAGAAGAAATATCTGACAAAGAGCATAAAGTCTCATTTACAATTGAAGAGTAGGCTCTATGGCTTCCAGTTGAAGAAAAGAGTCTCCATTGATGAACACATAAATAACTACACCAAGCTTCTTATAGATTTAGTTAACGTGGATGTGAAGATCGAAGAAGAGTATAAGACGTTGATTCTACTGAACTCTCTTCTTGAAGAAGAATATGAGACCTTCATCCTAACTTTGATCAATGGTAAATAAACACTTAACTACAATGATGCGTCAGCTGCTCTTATAAATTATAAAATGAGGAGGAAGGACAAGCAGTCTTCTTCCAATGGTACATCAGCAGAGGCGTTGATGGTTAGAGGCAGAGGCTCCAATTGGAAGCGCAAAAGTGAGCGTGAGAGATCAGAGTCCAGACCAGGGTTCAGAGATCTAAAGAAAAATCAGTGTGCCTTTTGCAAAGAGATAGGACACTGGAAGGTTGATTGTCCAAGGATCAAGGATAAAAGTAAGAAGAAGAGTCAAAAATCGAGGCAAATCTCATAGAGGTGGTCAGTACTCCCGCAAGTACTTCACAAGTAGGTGGATCAGACTCAGACTTATCGGTATTCTCTTTCTCCATTACTACTCCTATTGGTGGCTACTCAAGAGACTCTGAGTGGGTGTTAGATACTAGAGCTACCTATCACGTATGCCCTAACAGGGATTGGTTTTCTAACTTTGAGAAGCTAGATGAATATTCGGTTATCATGGGTGATGATCACCCATGTAACATAGAAGGCATAGATACAGTCCAGATCAAAATGTTCAATGGCATGGTGAGGGAACTGAAGGATGTGAGGTATGTACCTTAAGTGAAAAAGAATCATATATCTGTTGGTGTCTTAGAAGTATTGGGTCATGCAATATCTGTTAGAGATGGTGTTCTCAAAATAACTAAAGGCTCAGTGGTGGTGATGAAGGGCATCCGACGCAATAGCCTAAACACTTGATGGGTAGTACGGTTATAGGGCGAGTGGCGAATTCTATTTCTTCAGATGGTGATTGTACACAGGTTTGACATATAAGGCTCGAACATACAGGTGAAAAGTCTTTGCAAGCTTCAATAAAGAAGGGATCACCGGAAGAAGCATCTACCTGTAACATGAAATTGGGTGGACACGACATTTTGGACAAGAAGACGAAGGTAAAATTCAGCACCACTATTCACCGTTCGGAAGGTCTTTTTGATTGTGTTCACGTAAGTATTTGGGGACCTGCCAAGACTGCATCACTTGGAGGTCATTGGAACTTTGTTTCTTTTATTAATAATTTATCTAGGTATTATTGGATATATCCCATGAGACAAAGATTTGAAGCCCTAGGTATGTTGGTGAAGTGGATGGATATGATAGAGAAACAGACTGGTAGGAAAATTAAGGAGTTTCAAATTGGTAATACTGAAAGATACAATTTGGTTAGAACACTGGTATTGGTACTCACTTCACAGATGGAATATATGGGTTGGCTAAGAAAATCAATTGTTTCTTGCTGGAAAAGGCTCAGTGTTTGTTCTCTAATACACGATTAGACAAGTCATTTTGGGCTGAGGCGGTTGTATATACTAGTCATCTCATAAATGGACTGTCATCGACTGTGATAGGAGGTAAAACTCCACTAGAAGTTTGGTCAGCTGGAGCTGCTCAAGATTATGATTTGCTGCGGATATTTGAAAGTCCGGCCTACTTTAGTGTTAAAGATAGTAAGGTAAATCTGTGAGCAAAGATGTTTGTGTTTTTATGTGTTAATAGAAATATGAAAGGGTACAAGTTATGAGATCCCAAAAATAAGAAGATTGTGTTGAGTAAGCATGTCACATTTGATGACACTTCATTGTTAAAGTCTATCATCTCTCAGCAGGTGGAGAGATTGAAGACTAAGGATGTATCACAGCGGGTGGAGGTTGATGCTACTCCACCATCTCCAATTGGTTCAGTGTTAGTAAGGACTTCACTAGATGTGACAGCGGGTGGAGATCATGTAGCTAGTTTTGATACTGAACATGTTAAGGATATTGATAAGAATATCAAATTATTTGCAGCTATTGGAACCAAGATAAAACTACGAAAGTGGGTGAATAATCATGAATCTCAAGTGGTGAATATTACAAGCTCAAATTGAAGGCTGTTATTCTCCATATCAGTATTGGTAAGGAGGTTTATATGACTCAGCCAGTTCAGTTCGCTGCTAAAGATTTAGTCACAGTTGCTTGAGCTCGGTGGAGCTCGTTTAAATGAACTACGGATGGCTTGATCCCTTGGGCAAGATACGTAGGCAGCCACATAGGCGCATTCACATTTGGTGTATGAAGCTATTTTGTGTATTTGGGTTCTCGAGAATTAGAAGCGAAAGCTAATTTGGACTTCACGTAGAGGTGAAGAGTTGGACTTCACGTAGAGGTGAAATGTTGCGATCTCGATGAACGTTTGATCTTCCGGTGAGAAGATAGTTAAGCTTGCATAAGGGGGTGTAAATCCAGTTTGTTGAGCCCATATTGGTATTTTGTGTGCTCTGCTCAGATTGGTTGATCATCTTGAAGATAGTTAGACTGGAGTGCCAGTTAGTTAGAGTCAGTGTTGGCTCATGTTGGGTTCTTCTTGAGATCTTTTGGAATAGTGATCCATTAGTTGCTGAGTTGTAGACACGTTCATTGATCAGTTCATATGATGTTGATTCTCTTCGGTGAAGTGTTGGGAAGGCATACAGCATGCATTCTATTTGGATGGCTGAGCTAAAATTTGAAATCTTTACAATTGATATTGGAGTTTGGAGAGAGTTATCTGAGGGGACGACAAACTTAATTTCGATCCGGTGTGATCATTTGAAGTCAATTGTAAGTGTTTTGGCGGTTCATTTGGAACCGGTTTCATCCGTTTGGCCAGGTCGAGATCGCATGTCAATTTCACTGAGATCATGTGTTAATTTTGTTTGGAGCGCTTAAGCCGAGATTGTGTATCGATTTCGCCGAAATCGTGTGTCAATTTGGCCAGGTGTTCATTGGAGTTCGGTTAAAATTTGAAAAATCTTCTCTGAGGTGGAGAATTATAGGGAGAGGGGAGATAAAAAAGCTATGGTAGAGTTTTTTAAATTCATTAAACGAGATAGCACAGAGATTGAAATTCAGAGGAAGCAAGAGCGCAGTTCGCAGCAGGCTAGGACAAGGTCCGGCTGACCGCCCAGTCGGCCGGCGTGCACAACGTGCACAGGCATAACTTGGTCGACCGTAGCAACAAGAACGATCGACCGGAGCGGCCGACTGACTAGCACTCATTGGGTTTCTGTCGACCGACCGGTCGACCGAAGGACAAGGTCGGCTCGAGTTCGACTGGCCCGGTCGACTGACAGGAGAATCTGTTCTCTTATTCGGATTTAGACTTCGTTTTTAATTTGGAGTCAAATCCAATTGTGGCTTTCTAAAACCCTGGGACTCTCTGGCTATAAATAAAGGGGTATAGCCCTCATGAATTGCATGCAAGGAAACACTTGTACTTGATTGTTGAATCAATAAATCTCTCTCCCCTTGCCTCAAGGACGTAGGCAAATTGCTAAACCTCGTTAAATATTGTGTTGGCTTTCTCTTGTCTTTTGGGTACTTCAATACTACATCTCTCTCCATTGATTGAGGTTCCTCAATTGGGTGATTGCCAAGGCACGTGCAACACTCTCTTTCTACGTGGCAATGACAGGGGTGAGCAGAGTTTGGGTATAACTGAAATAATCAATTGAAACCTGAATCGAACTGAACTGAACTGCTCTATTCGGTCAGGTTTAGTTTTTGGTTCCGAAACCCGAACCAAACCGAATCTCTCACCCCCATATATCACCCTACTAAAATTTAGTTTACTAAATCATGTGATTCATAATAAAAGCTGGTGGAACCTTATCTTATTACTTATAACAATATCATCTTTTTTATGTTGAACATGTGAATGCTATGTTAAGTACACCATCACAATTGAGAATAATTTTTATATTAGCACAGTTTTTTCTTTTGTATTTTTTGTTGGCCCAAGGTTATAATCACCCGATTTTATAATTTTGATGATAACAATACATATGTGGTTATTTGTATAAATCAAATTCAAGTGTTTAAATTTATCTCAGGGTTTTAAAAATTCAAAGAGTTTTCTTTCTCTAAAGGAAGGTGTTGGAGACTCAATAAGACTCAAATACGGGATCAAAGTTCAAAGCACTCAACGTCGCTAATGGAGAAGCCCGGTTGAAAATCTTGTAGTCATCTAAAACCTTGTAAGATAGTAATTTGTTAATATGTAGAATATAGTAGTAATGCTCAAAAAGTTACACACACAAATTACACGATTTTGAAAAAAATACAAGTTTTGGTAGTATTGGTATGTTGCATGTTTGGCTTTGATATATGTCTCATAATTTTTTTCAAAATTTTATAACAAATTTAGAACATGTATTTCATCACCTATACATTGCTACATTACCCTAAAACCAATACAAATATTTTGAAAATTATTTGATATTCAAAATCCATACATAAAAACTATTTCAGGCCAGAATGGTCGACCGTCCGGTCGATCGTTGCCCATTGCAGGCCAGAACGGTCGACCGCCTCGTCGATCGGGCCTTTGGCCAAGGGGAGCGCACGTTTGAGCACTTTGTCGGTCGACCGACTGGTCGACCGCTAACCCTTGCGGTCCACCGACTGAGAAACCCTAACTCTTGTTTAGGGTCGGTTGACCGAGTCGCTCAACCGACAGTTTAAGTCTTTTGTTAAAAATACTTAGCGGTCGACCGCCCAATCGACCAGAGCCAACGGTTCTTTTCTAGATGACCTATCGATCGACTGGCCGGTCGATCGACAGGTTGTCAGATGGCCATGACGGCTAGTTTTTGAATCTGTTTTATTTTTAGTGGATTCTAACGGGTATTTTTGGTTTTCAAGTGTCTAAATACACACCCAAATGACCTGATATGATTTATAAATAATATTTACTCATTGCCTATACATATGGGTCATTGGTTTTGATTTTAGGCAAGAAAAATATAAAAGTTTACAAGTTTTCAAGTTTATTTCAAAGAGAAAAGTTTTTCTAGCTTTCAATCTCTAAGTTCTTTCTTTCCAAAGTTATTTTCAGTTGGTTTTAAATTTCTCTATTCTTTCTAACTGAATTTCATCTCTCACTTAACTTCTTGAGCAACACTTCATATTCTACTCTATAAGAAGTTGTAAGAGAGAGTGTTTATGACCTTGTTAGATCACCAAGTGCTTTGTAACCTCAATTGGCTTTGTGCTACTTCTTGTGTAGAGGGTTGAGTTGGTGGAGTTGTGTACTCCAATCTTGTGTAGACCAAATTATAATTCCTTTGTGTAAGGACCTTTTGTGAAAGATCCCTAGAGGATAGTGAAATCTTTCATAGTGGTGAAGGCGGGGACGTAGAGCAGTGACTCGAACCTCGGAACAAATTCTTTTATGTTTGTGATTGCTTGTGTTTTGCTCTCTATTATTTTTCATTTTTTATACTTGTGTAATTGTTCATCTTACATTCTATAATTGTATTCCATCATTTTCATTACTGGTCTATACTCATCTCAACAGGGAGGTAATTGAGCACCTCAACTCATTATATAGAGAAATCAAAGAGGAGAAGTTCTAGACCCTTTCACAGGAAATTCAGTTTCAATTCTTGTTTTGAATGACTGTTTACATAATTCATCATAAGTAGTTTTAAAATTGCATTTGATTAGCAAAACACCTATTCACCCCCTCTAGGTGTATTTCAATTGGTATCAGAGTAGTAGTCTCTAGTGTTTAGCTTAACAACCTTAGAGAGATCCTAATTGCTAATCACTTCTTCACAAATTCATCTTCATCCACTTTAGTAAAAATAGCCAAAGGTATTAAGACCCCTCTCAAATTTGATGGCCTTAACTTTCCTATATGGAAGATTAAGATGACCGTATTTTTGCAATCCTTAGGAAGCCGGGTTGCACAGCGGCGACTAAACCCTTTAGTGTATGTTGGTCCCGAGATGATGCCAATTGTAAAATCTAAAATATATGTCAACACTCAAACAAAGATATTAGCGTTACAAAAATAAACTTGCATAAAAGGAAATTAAATCTCAGAAAGTAAAGCAAACGCAAATACGAGAGATTTATCCTAATTCGGTCCTCGCAACCTACATCCAGTCCCCAAGCCACCTGCTTGAGATTTTTCTTTATCCTTTGACTTTGTACACCCAAAATCAATACCTTGCACACCACTTGACAAATTCCCTTTGCCAAATGTGTACAACTCTTTTTACAACCAAGAAGACCACAACACCTTATATAAACTATCTTCAACCTGAAGATGCTCTTGTACAGTGCTCCTCTTTGAGTGATTACAATTGATTCTATAAGCCTTGAATCTGTATGTGATCGTAGACAAGAGCTCTTATAGGTGAACTCTCAGAAATCTTCACTATAGAGTAGGAATTTGAATGAAGAACTAAAGTGAAAATAGTTTTCTGAAAAACAGATTTTTCAACAGAGTTTTTGGGCAGAAAACTATTGATTTTAATTGGTGTTTTTACCTAAGACAACATACCTATTTATAACTGAAATCTATTGTCACTTAGGATAGTTATCAGGACAAATTTGAATATAGAAACGTTAAATAAAATAGCAGAAAATAGAAACTGTCCAACAGTCAGAAACTGTCATTAGTCGACTAGGGGTTGGGGGTTAGTCGACTAGGGTAGGAAATTTACACTGGGTTAGTTGACTATAAATAGGCCAAGTCGACTAGGTTAAGATTGAAACATAGAACAAGTTTCTAGAAACTGAAACTAGTCGACCAGAACAATATGAATAGTTGACTAGGCTAAGTATTAGTCGACTATAAGGGTTGTCAAGTCGACTAATAGTGCATGCAGGTTAGAAACAGAAATTGGTATGCATCTTGAGGCAAACTAAGTCGACTATAGTTAAAGGGTTAGTCGACTATAGTTGTTATTAGTCGACTAGCCAAGTCTATAAGTAGACTAATATGACTAAGATGTGTGTGTGGGTGTGTGTGTATTCCAAGGCTTTTAACATACTAATAATCAATACAATACACATTCATAGCCACTCTCTTTGGGAAGTTTTGAGCATGTAGAACTCTTGAATAGGTATTGAGATAGAACTCCAATGAAATGTCTTCACAAATGTATCACCAAAAGTAAGTTCCAACATTCTCCCCCTTTTTGATGAAAACACTTTGCGTTCATGAATACTCCCCGTGCAGAGAATATGTTATATGTTCTCCCCCTGCAGAAATAGGTTCTCCCCCTGCAGAAAACAGGTTATAACAGATATAGAAAAAACATGTGTTCTCGCCCTGCAAAAAATTATCATAATGTTTGAAATATTTTTCTTATCAAACTTGTTATATGGCACCTGAAAGACAGACATTAGAATGGTACCAATAATAAAATCAAACATTAACCTTTAGGAATCCAAACCCAATTTGAATTTGGTTTCCATCTGTTTGTATACACATAATTGCATGAATTACATATATCCTGTATCTATGATGCAATATAAGTATTTTTATCAACAATGCTTAAGTTTTTAGGAATCCATATGAACTTGTTCTTAATTCTTTTGAAATATTATCAGTATTTCTTTTCATAAAAGAATTATATGGATTACTAACATATATAGATTTTCTAAAAACTCCAAGACCACAATGATTATTAACATCTTTTGATATGATAACAAATCATTTAACTTTTCTTTTCCTTGATTAAATTTAGTCACATTTTTCAAAATCTCTTCATACTTCATTTTGAAAATTGACATGTCTTTATCTAAAACAGAAATTCTTTCATTTAAAGATATACTTTCTCTTTTCAATAAAACATTATTTTGTAATAAATTCTCATTATCTTTTTTAATGATGATATCACTTTTTCAAAATCATCTTTTTGAAATTTATAGAAGAAATTTAAGAAGCATAACAAGAATTTTCTTTGATAAGTTTTTCATTTTCTTTTGACAAAATTTTATTCTTTATCTTTTCATTCTTAAGATCATTGTATAATTCATGAAATGCATCTAAAAGTTTAATATATTGTACCTCATCTTCTTCTAGCGTCATGTAACAGATGTTGGCATGTTCAGTGGCTTCTTCTTCGTCAGAGAAAGAAGAATCACTATTTTCCCATGAAGTTTGGTAGTTTTTCTTCTTTCTGAACTTTTTGCTCTTGAATTTACCTTATTTTTGAGCAATGGACAATCATTCCTCATATGACCTGTTTTATTACAATTAAAACATTTAAACTTACCTTACTTCAAGAACTTTTTGAATTTTCTTGAAAGCATTGTCATCTCCTCTTCATTGTTATCTGAATTATCCGTGTCTGAGGATGCATGGAAGGCAAGTTCTTTCTTCTTTGAGAGAGATTGTTGTTCATCCTTCTTGCTGTCTTCGAGTTGCACTTCATATGCCATTAGATTACCAATAAGGTTTTCTAATGACATTGTTGAGAGATCATTCGCTTCTTCTATTGCAGTTGTCTTCTTCTCCCAATCTGGTGTGAGTGCACGAAGAATCTTGCGAACTTTTTTGACTGGGTGTATTCCTTTCCAAGGGATGCTAAGGAATTTGTTATGTTGGTGAACCTTATAACCATTTCTGAGATGGTTTCATTCTCCTTCATTTTGAAAAGTTCAAATCTATGGACAAGAATAGAAATTTTAGATTCTTTAATCTTATTTGTGCCTTTATGTGTTACCTGTAGAGTGTGCCATTGTAGGCTGTCTAAAAATCATTAAAAGACAAGCCATTAAAAAAGGCAGAGTTTCAGGTTCTAGACGCAGGACTAATGATGGCCATCCGCGTCTCAGCACCAAGGCGCGTGGGCTCAACACCCGCGTCTCAGCCTCAAGGCGCGTGGGCTCAACACCCGCGTCTCAGCATCAAGGCGCGTGGGCTCAACACCCGCGTCTCAGCATCAAGGCGCGTGGGCTCAACACCGGCGTCTCGGTTATAACCGCCCTGGTTATGGGGCCAGTCACCGCCCACATAGCGGGGAAGTTAGCCCCTCATTGTGGAGCACTTTTAGGGGGCACGTTTACCCCTGAAACCTCTATAAATAGCCCGCCGCTATGAGGAATGGACGACACAAGAAAGAAGAGATAGACAACAAGGCAGACAGAGAGAGAAGCAAGAAAGAGCTCAACTCTTCAGCAAGCTTGCTGCGTATAAGTTGCTCTTTGCCTACCTTCTCTTTGAGAGTTTTGGTAGACAGAGCTGTGCTACTCCTTCTACCAGCCAAAGAGAAGATCCCCGAAGGTCTAGACGGTCATCCGATCAACGGAGAACAAGATTCACTCTCCATCGCCACTCGAAGAACCCAGCCTTAAACAAAGGAAGGATTCAAGGCTCAACATCCTCCCTCCCTTGTAACCGGAATACTAGTCCGTTGTAATTTTTCAATTTGATTCAAGAAAATCTTACTTCGAGCTCGTACCTTCTCAGTGTGCGTACAAGAGATGGCGACTCCGCTGGGGAATTCATTTATTACCGACGAGCAAATCGTGGCCCAAGGTGACATCCTCCGTAAGGGGAAGATGGTCGAATCACTAGTTGTCGAGTTCGACCAGGCGAAGTACGAAGAGTTTCTCTCTTCCGGCTCCAAGAGTCCAAGGACCCGCTTCTGCCACAGGGTCTCGACAGGGAATGGCCCCGAAGCCCGATTTGAGGCTCTCTCGGGCGCCGCTGCTGCCAACTGTGCCAAGCAGGATACACGCGCCAACGCCTCTCAGGAGGCCCGTGTGGTCTCAGGCACAACTGCCGTTGCGACCAATCGCACCGCGCGGAACACACGCGTTAGCGTCTCTCAGGAGACCCACGTGGCCAAAATCTCTGGTGTCCAGCATCAGGTCGTCGTTGGTCTCTCTCCACCTCCACGAAGCAACCGAAATGCTGAGCGTCGTCAGAGGAGGCGTGCGCGTCAGCTTCAAGTTGGAACTTCTGATTGTCCAACTGAGGCTGCACGCAACGCACAAACTGGCATCTTAGCTGTGCTGCATCCAGCGCGTGAAGTCCGCGTTTGGCGGCCCAAACACGAGACTCCCCAAGTTAGGTCCTCTGAAGACCAACTTATCAAACGCCAAGGTGAAACCTCTGTGCCTCGTCAAGAGCAAGAGGCACGCCCCCATAGGCGTGGGGCTCAGCAACCTACTCTCTCTCAAACTCTTCTGCCCCGACGCACAAGCGGCAACGCGACAATCGCGTCTCGTCTCAACAGAGACGCCAGACGCGCGTCTTACAGCCGCGGCGCAAAAGTCGCGTCCCTGAAACCCGCGTCCAGGCTGTACAACATATAGATGCCTCCCGTCTTCGACGTTGCGAGGTTAATCTCTTCGATCCCCCTCCCGTGGATCTGAGGGATTACTTGACGAAGAAAAGAAGTGCCAATCAGGTCACTTCATCATGTTGCTGCCAACGGCTCATCTCTATGCTCTCCGAGTGCCGTTGTGGTTCAGGTGTGTACCAGCAGTCTTTAGTTAGACAGCTGACCCTGATACCCCCGTCAGCCAAAAGAAGACGCTCTCATAGGCGGAGGATGTTCTTTGACGTTGAATACCCAGAGCTCACTGCGAATATGACAAGCAGGAGCAGAGGAAAAAAGCCTGTAGTCAGCTCTGACGAGTCTGACTCTGAACCGGAGGAGTGTATCGACACACTCGTACCCGGACCGGGGCCATTCCCCGATCGACTATAATGCCCTGGCCCAGGGCGTCAAAATGAGCGACTCTCATTCTGCTGTAGCAGAATCGCAGGCCTCGAATTCTTCCATCGAGAAGGAGGCCTTCATCTACATGACAAGCACTTCTGAGGAGACGGCCCGGCGCCTGGAGCTGCAAGCCCAGGTCCAGAAGGAACAACTTGAGATGATTCGTGCTCAGCAAGAATCTATCGACTCTCTCAAGCAGATGCTTGCGCAGTTGCTCGAAGACAGGAAGAAATCTCCCCCTAAAAAGTCTAAGGGGAAGAAAAAAGAGGGAGAAAGCTCGTCTTCTATGTACCCTGATGGAGAGAAGCCCACCTCGACCTCGTCCAAATCCTCGTCGCAAGGGAAAGACGACCAAAATCAGGGGAAGATTCATTCTGAAAGAATGAATCAATTAGAGCAACGCCTTGAGGCCCTCACCAACCGTAAAGGCCTCCAGGAAGCCGGAGTGGTCCGGCCTTATCCGGCCGAGTGGGACTTGGTTCCATACCCGCCCAAGTTTAAGGCTCCAACCCTCCAAGCATTCGATGGGAAGGGGTCACCCAACCAACACCTCTACTACTTTAAATCCCAAACAGGGAATGTAGTGGACAATGATGCCATCTTGGCACGTCTGTTCATTGGCACCCTGAAAGGGCTCGCCTTCGAATGGTTTATGAAACTCCCGGAGGGCTCCATCAAGAACTGGGGTGATTTGGAGAAGCTATTCCTAACGCGCTTCTTCGAAGACGACTCGGAAGTCACGAAGCCCACCCTTTTGGCTACCAAACAGCGAAAGGGAGAGTCCGTCAAATCTTTCGTGGAAAGATTTCGGAATGTGGCACTCCAATGTCCGAGCAGCATGACCCAGGTCACCCTTGTAGAAACATGCCGCCACAATCTCCAAACCTCACTCCTTGCTCAAATAGGAGTTGCTGAAAGCCGCACCTGGAAGCAGTTGGTCCAACAAGGTGAACAGGCTGAGGAGATTGTTGCCCGCGTCAGGACAGAAGATGGGAAGCCACGGCCAGAGAGGTCAACCAGGCGTACGCCAGACACATCCCTCCAGACAAAGCGGAAGGATAATTTGGCAACGGAGACCAAATCTCCCGCCAAACCTCAACCGGTCAAGGCGATTGGCTCTTCAAGCCAGCCACGCGCCAACAAGCAGTATTCTTTCAAGGAGGAACATGTCGATTCGCTCTTTAAGCTACTCAACAAGAGTAATAGACTGAAGCTCCCTGAAGCTAGGCGCCCTGAAGAAGTCGGTAAAACCGACAATCCCAATTACTGCTTATACCACAGGATGTTGGGACACCCCACCAAAAGCTGCTACGTCTTCAAGGACATCCTTCAGGCCCTGATTGACGCGGAGGTATTAAAACTCCGACCAGAGCAGAAGAAGGTGACGGCTAACATGACGTCAGTTGTCCAGTTCGGAAGACAACCCCCAACGCCTTCGGGGGTGGTCCCTGTTCCGAAAGGAGAGCTAAGAGTGGTCAACACAGATCCTCACCAGCAACAAGAGAAAGGCCTGATACCTATTCCCACGCCTCGAGGGGAAATCATGTGGGTCCACCCTGACCTTGTTGACGCCCAGCAATGGACTACTGTAACTAACAAGAAGTCCAAGGGCAAGGCAAAGGCGTCATCCTGCAATGTGGTGTGTGCCTCTTCTCGAGAAGCGGATACCGATATTCCTTCGCTAACCGACTCGGAAGAGGAGATAATAGTTCTAGCCGCAGAACCTGGTCGGCTGGTGGCGGAAACCCGCTCAGGACAGCCCGACTTGAAGCAGTATGGTGAAACGGCGGCAGCCCCTCCACAACCAGCTGCAGAGCCAACCAAGCCCTCCACAAAACAACCCGTGGAGAAACAGAAGGAGATTCGATTTTCTCGAGCCCTTCAAAAGGGCATCGCGGAAGGAGCTACGACGCCTTACCGCTTTGATGTCCTGGCTCAATTGGCCAACATCCCGGCGCGGATTACCCTGTATGAGCTTCTTAGGCTGTCGAAGTCAACCAGAGAAGCTCTACAAGAGGCTCTGGCAAATGCTGAGGTCTTCATGACCCAGGTGCCAAAGGAGGAAGATGTAGAGAATTGTCTCCACACCTCCCAGAATGCCCCCTGTATCACCTTCACGGCAGAGGATATGCAGGTAAAAGGGAAGCATGATCGACCCCTGTACTTCACAGGGTATATTGGATCATCCGAAGTGAACCGCATTCAGGTAGATCCAGGGTCCGCGTTGAGCATCATGCCTCGCCAGGTCATGCAACATCTGGGCATCCCTACTCATCGTTTGAGCCCTACCCAGACAACTATCTATGGGTTCAATGCCAACAGGACCCGTCCGATGGGGAAGATCAAGCTCAAATGCCAGATTGGAAGTTTAAAGTCGAAAGTGACATGCTACGTCATTGATGCCGACACTTCCTACAACCTATTGCTGGGATGACCGTGGATTCACCGCAACTCCATCGTTCCCTCCACTCTCCATCAAGTCATGAAATACATTGACAAGGGTGGAAAGGTGCAGACATTGATTGCCGAAAGGCATCCATTCAAAGGGGTTGAAATTATTTCACAGACTCCTTACTGTACCAAGATCCCGTGGAGACGGATGAAGTCCCGCAACCGGAAGAACCAGACTCTGGCAATGAAGCTGATACCGAGCTGGAGGAAGATGAGTGTGTGTGGAGCTAGATCCACCTGTAACGGGCATTAATAAGCCTGATGTTGATAATACCTCCGCCGATGATGTAGGCGGTTGGTACATTAATGAAGAATTGGATTTAGCGTATTTTTCTGTGTTTGCTTCTGATTCAGTACCGTCAGACACTAGTACCGACGTGGATGACGATCTCTGGTCGGCAATGGATGCTTTGACATGTTGCATGTACCAGTGAAATCGTCCTTTAAAACATGTCGAAATGTCGACGATGCGCAACAATCAATATTCATGGTTCCCGCGAGAAGGAAGGGCCAAAGACCAATTCTTTTTGGACGAATTGACTCTGAGCCAATGGACCATGAAGAATCAGAAAGCGAGCAAGAACCCCCTCAGTTCGGTCATTATGAGCCAAAGGCACTCAGAATGATGAGAAACATGGGATATGATCTAACCAGCAGGCTCGGGTTAAACTTCGGCAGAGGAAGGAGAACACTACTTCGATCCTTTGTGCCAAAAGGAAAAGCACCCGATTATTATCATCGGACGCGCAGGGGGTTGGGCTATGTATCAACTCCGACTCCATCAGCCTCTGATTCTGGGGGCTCATTTGGCCATAAATACTCTTCAGGCACGTCATCATGGGAGTCAGATGTTAGTGTCGGCAACATCTTCAAAGAACTTTCGGTGCACATGGTTTCAACAAGCCATCTGGAAGATGAAGATGAAGCAATGATCCGATCCGATGCAGATCCTTGGATCAGACATTTAAACACTCTGTGGGACACCCGCTTTGAACAGCGCGAACCACCCACAGAAGACAAGATTGTTAAGATTAATCTAGGAGATGAGGCTAATCCTAAGCCCATCTTCATAAGCGACGGCCTGTCACCGTCAGAGAAAAAGGATCTAATATCTCTTGTTCAAGAGTACAGAGATGTCTTCGCTTGGAATTATGAAGACATGCCTGGACTTGATCCTCAGGTGCTATGCACCGCCTCAACATCAATCCGGACGTAAAGCCTGTTAAACAACAACAGCGACGATTCCGTCCAGAAATGATGGAGGCGATTCAATCGGAGGTCAGAAAGCTCATAGATTCTGGCTTCATCAGGGAAGAGCAACATCCCGATTGGGTAGCCAACATCGTCCCCGTTGCTAAGAAAAATGGAAAGATCCGGATCTGCATTGACTTCCGTGATCTAAATGAGGCTTGTCCCAAAGACGAATTCCCATTGCCAATCACAGACGTCATGATTGACAATACCTGCGGATTCGAACGAATGTCCTTCATGGACGGGTTTTCAGGATACAATCAAATCAAAATGTATCCTGACGACGAAAAGCACACCTTCTTCAGGACACCATTGGGGGTTTATTGCTATACCGTCATGCCCTTCGGACTGAAGAATGCGGGGGCAACCTATCAGAGGGCCATGAACGCCATTTTCCAGCAACAAATACGCAAAACAGTGGAATGTTATGTTGATGATATTGCGGTAAAAAGTCGCATTAAGGGTGATCACATAGCTGACCTGAAGGTGGTCTTCGACATCATGCGGGCTCATCGATTGAAGATGAATCCCAACAAGTCCTTCCTGGGGGTGGCCAGTGGTAAATTCTTAGGATTCATTGTAACCTCCACCGGGATCCATTTGGACCCGGAAAAGGTTCAAGCTATCCAGGAGATGCAGCCTCCAAGAAATCTCAAGGAACTCAGGGGATTACAAGGACGATTGGCGTACATCCGCAGGTTCATCTCAAACCTCTCTGGAAGATGCCAACCCTTCGCTAAGTTAATGAAGAAGGGTGTCTCTTTCATTTGGGATGACGCTTGCCAACAAGCATTGAGGAAATCAAGCAATACCTCACCCAACCACCAGTCCTTGCAGCTCCGATATTTTGAAAGCCTTTCCTGGTGTACGTCCGGGCAATGGATCATTCTTTGGGAGCTCTACTAGCTCAGAATGATGATCAAGGACGAGAGCGAGCAATCTACTATCTGAGTAGAACAATGATCGGAGCCGAACATGGTATAATCCGATCGAGAAGGAATGTTTGGCATTAGTGTTCGCTATTCAGAAAATGCGACACTATCTGGTAGGCCAAACTATAAACGTCATATCAAAAGTCAACCCCCTGAGGTTACTTATGACTAAGCCTTCATCATTGAATGGTCGGCTGGCAAAATGGGCCATATTGCTATCTCAATATGAAATGCACTTTTTACCACAAAAAGCTGTGAAGGGACAAGCGGTGGCGGATTTCCTGGCTGAGCATCCAGATCCGAGGGTAACCAAGCTTTACGACGATCTCCCAGACAAGGTCGCTGAAGCCTGCCAGACCCAGACATCCTTTGAAAGGCAGGTGTGGCAACTTTTCTTTGATGGTGCGTCCAGAACGAGCCCAAAAGGACACCTAGTAGCAGGGGTAGGAGTAGTACTTGTCTCCCCACAGAACTATGTGATTCCTCGAGCTGTCTCATTAACTGAGCCGTGTTCCAACAATGTGGCGAAGTACAATGCTCTTTTGATTGGGATGCAACTCGCCGATGAGATTGGCGTTAAAAATCTCAAGGCATATGGTGACTCCAAACTCATCGTTAGTCAGGTTCGCGGGGAGTACGAAGTCAGACATGAAGACCTAGTACCCTATTACAACGCAACTGTCCACATGGCTGGGAAGTTTACGAACTTCTACATCGACCATGTACCACGCAAGCAAAATGCGCATGCAGATGCACTGGCATCCCTCGCGGCCTCCTTAGCCCTTCCAGCTGGAGCAATGGAGAAAGTATTCGTCTACAGCCACGACCTGTATTGCCCGAGAACTGCCCTCGAAGACTATCAGGAGTCAAAGGGAGAGTGTCAAGGCAAAGAAGTGCTGGAATTGTCAACCGGGCCAGATCTTAAAGACTGGCGATTCCCCTATATCGACTATGTCTTGTACGACATCCTGCCTGAGGATGCCAAGGAAGCGGCTGCCATTCGAAGGAAAGCCCCTAAATTTTACTACAATGCGATTACACGAACATTGTATCGTCGATCACATGACGGGATCTTGCTCTGATGCCTCTCACCAAAGGAGGCTCAAGAGGTATTGAAAGAAGCCCACGACGGCATGTGTGGAGCTCACCAACCTGGCCCAAAATTGGCACATCGACTCCAAAGGTTGGGTTACTATTGGCCCAAGATGATTGCCGACGCCGTCACTTATGCTAAAAGATGTCACGCTTGCCAAGTGCATGGCGATTTCATCCATCAAGCACCAGAGTACCTCCATTCTACGACCTCTACCTGGCCATTTGAAATGTGGGGGATGGATGTAGTTGGCCCTATCAGCCCACCATCATCAAAAGGACATCGGTTCATTTTGGCAATAACCGATTACTTCTCTAAATGGGCCGAGGTCATCCCTTTGAAGGAGGTAAAATTGTCTAACGTGATCAAGTTCGTAAAGCATTACGTCATTTACCGTTTTGGTGTACCTCGGCGAATTGTCCATGACAATGGACCCCAGTTCATCAGCCAGGCTTTCCAGAGATTCTGCGCTAAGTTCAGAATTCAGAGTGTGTCCTCAATGGCATACTATCCTGCCGCTAATGGCCTCACAGAAGCTTTCAATAAGACCATTGGCAAGCTTCTCAAGAAATTCGTATCGAAAAGTCAACGGACTGGGACGACAAGTTAGGTGAATGCTTATGGACTTATCGCACAACTGTGCGAACCCCGACTAAAGTCACGCCGTTTTCTTTGGTATACGGGTGTGAAGCCGTGCTTCCACTAGAAATCCAAATTCCATCTCTACGCGTCGCCTTGACAACAGAGATGACAACAGAGGAGAAGCATCGACAGCGACTCCAAGAATTGGAAGCCTTAGATGACAAACGTCTGCAGGCCCAACAGCAAATCGAGCTTTACCAGGCTCGAATTACCAGAGCCTTCAACAAGAAAGTTAAAATGCGAACTTTCAAGAAAGGCGATCTTGTCTTAGCCGTCAGAAGACCCATGGTGATGACGCACAAGACAAAAGGAAAATTCCAACCCAAATGGGAAGGACCATTCGTAGTAGAGTCAGTCTACTCAAATGGATCGTATCGCCTCATAACTTCAAATGGCGATACACTCATGATGCCCATCAATGGCAGATTCTTGAAGAAGTACTATCCTTAATAGTACTCCTCCTCCGATCAAGTTCAAAATTACACCTCTGATCAAAACAAGAAGAGTTTCTTCATTAATATCCAACGCCTCCGACGGCTAAGGATAGAGGAAAATGTTGGCTTTTAAGCCCAACATAAATCTTCGATAACTCATCATGCTGAGGGGAATAGCATGGCTAGCCCAACTCAAACGGTAGTTGGTAAAGGCACCTCAAATCCGTTGATAGCTGAGGGTTTGCTAAAAATCCTAAGTGGACTCAACTCCACTCTCCCCTCCAAAATCCCTTACCAATTCTCATCCACAGAATGGTAGGTCTAC
The DNA here is from genome assembly GCA_038442645.1 of Agave tequilana. Classification (NCBI taxonomy): domain Eukaryota; kingdom Viridiplantae; phylum Streptophyta; class Magnoliopsida; order Asparagales; family Asparagaceae; genus Agave; species Agave tequilana. The sequence continues at coordinate 130,614 of JAVJIF010007806.1, forward strand.
AAAATACAGTTGTTGCCAAGTTAACACTATACCTCTGGCACTTCAAACTCCACCTGTCCATTCTCATCAATAGGATGACATGTCCTCAAATTGCTCATATCGCAAATCAATTTCTGTCAAGTTAATATCACACCTCTGATAAATTACTGTTAAGTTAACATTACACCTCTAAACAGTACATCAAGTTTCTGCCAAGTTTAATACCACACCTCTGACAGTCACTTTCCTCCAGACTTCCATGTCGAAGCCGAAATGGATGATGCTAAGTTCAACATCACACCTCTAGCATCCAATTCATTGTTAAGTTCAACAATACACCTATGACAATGAATTTCCCTCGAACTTCCGTATCGGATTCGAGATGACCAATGCCAAGTTCAACATTACACCTCTAGCATTACCCTCACTGTCAAGTTAAACATCACACCTATGTCAGTGACACTTCTGTTTTCCCAAATGAAACTGAAGTATTTCTGAGTCAGGTTAATATCACACCTCTGACTCACATCCTTGTCAGGTTAACATCATATTTCTGACAGGACTACATTCAACCCGTTAAGTTAATATCACACCTCTAACGGTAAAAACCTTCTTAGATTCCCCGCGGATCTAGATTCACTTGCTATTCTCTACACCATTAACAGTGTTCTCCTTCAAATCCCCAGCTGAGCTTAATCAAGTGAATCCTAAAACCTTGATAAAGGCCCATTTTCCTTGGGGGTACGAGTCTCACTTGTTATTCTCCTTTATAGATTGACAGGTCCACAAAATTATCTTATCTCTTGTCAAGTTAATATTACACCTCTGACAGCATTGGGGAGTTCCAAAAATAGGATTTCTCTCTAAAAAGTTTGACTGTTTGAAATTATCATCATAGTTTTGACAAGTCAAAGTCCTTTGCTTCTATGCGTCCGACTAAAAAAAAGTTCAAGACAATAGAAGGAGAAAAAGAAAAGTGTCACTCTTATTTATATCCAGGCACATGAAAGTGATACAAAAACGCTCTCTTATACAATAAGATTGAGTGTTACAGTTAAGGAGTACAAAGAAGTCTCTCTCTCTCTCAGAGGTTGCACTCGCTCCTCAGCTGCATGTTATTCCGAGTACAGGATGCTTGGAAGGGCGTCAAAGTAGGATCGGACATTGTGGCAACGATCAGAAGCTGGTTGCACCACGATGCATGATGCAAACATCGAAGAAGTCTCTGGTTGATTGAGAACAATGGTGGTTCTTGAGGTCTGATGGCAGCAGAATCTTCTGATCCCACCTGACCATCCGAAGCCGGGTTATGATCCGTCGAACATCTTCATCCAAAGTGGGGGTATGATCCTTCGTTGATGAACATCTCTTCCGCCAGAAGATCGTCCAATGAGCATGGAGTTTCCTCGATGTCACTTCTGGGGTAAGAGAGGAGGTTTTAAGACCTCACAGGGGATGCTACCCACCACTGTATCCACTGCAACCCCCGCCGCCATACCCACTGTGACCGTGACCAGCCCGCAAGCATGACTGGTGCATCGCGTCCAATGAGATCTTGACGAGGGTTAAGTCCCTGTCAGGGATCGTGATTTCTTCCCTTGTGGACGACGGAGACTATAATTTCTTCCCTTGTGGACGAACATCGAACAAGTTCGCTGGCCGATATATTCTCCCACGGGCCCAGCGAACGTGAAAAAGGATGACCAAGCCTACCTGCAAGAAGCAAACAAGGGAATTAGACAATTCAGAGCTTAGTATACTTCGACAGAAGAAAAATAAGTCACAAACGCGATTATTGCTGAAGACTGCAGACGCGGGAATGACCCGCACGCTGGGCCAGATTCCTGCGACAACAGAAACAGACGCGAGCAAGACTGTGATACACACAGAATTTAAACGCGACCTAATTCCACATCCGCGTCTAAGATACAAGGCGCGCAGAGAATCAGACGCCAAAAAAAAATTGCCATCTCTCTGTTGGAGGAACAGGAGTTGCAAAAGTTCAGGCCTGAAACCTTCGACCCGAATTGAAATTCTTTCAAGTCAGTGGCCTCAAGACGCAAGCTCTGTGTGCAAAGCCCGCGGCCAGGTACCAACGACTTCAATACTTGCGTTCAAAAAAGTTTAAGTCGATGGCGCAAATTCCAGAAGAGGAATGCACCAACCATGACTTCGCAAGAAAGTCCAGATGATATCTCTCTAAGAGATATACTAAAATTCAAACTTGGTTGGATCTAAAATGTCATGGTAAGTGGGCATGGCATACCCGCAGAGGCCTTTGTTAAGAGTTGAACTCTCTGCATTGAGGCGCGGACGTAAAAGGTCCTCAGGGAGACGCTTCCTATCATTGAAATCATTTGACAGTGGTAATCTACTGAAGAGACCAAACAGAAGCATGGAAGCTTTGGGTCATCTTCGTCCATGGAGGCAAACCCCTGATAGGGTCCTTGAAGGGAGAAGATAGAGTCTCTCAGAAAGGGAGAAGACAGAGTCTCTCAGAGCACTCGATCTCAAAAAGAACACAGCCTAAGTATGGACTGTTAAAGGGAGAGGAGGAGCCCCTATTTATAGGCAGCCCATAATAACCGTAGTTAATGGTTCATCAATTGGAACCGTCGGCCTTAATGACCGCACGACTGTCAAAGCCCAATGGAGGCTGACGCGTGGAGCGTCGCTTCGGGAAGCGTCGAAGACGTTGGTTTCCAACCGCCAGCGCCGTATTGGCATTAAAAGGCATTAACGCCTAAGCCCAATGAAGAACTGACATGTAGACAAACCGCTTTGGGAAATAACGGATGATGCGGGTTCCCAATCGTTAACGGAGACTTGACGTTCAAAGATTTCACAAAATCTTTTGACAGGCTGTTTATAACGCCTGGGAAATCGTGCCAAAACGCAGGTGTGAGAGTTGCGTCCAAAGACCCGCGTCCCCTCTTTTCTCAAAAATCGGCGTCCTCCTTCATTCCAAGTTAGAAGATCCTTCGCGTCTCTTGGATGATTCAAAGTCGATCCGCGTCTCTCAACAAAAGGGACTCATTTTGGGGCCCCAGTGGGAAAGCACATAAAGCTGCGTCCTAAGGCTTATGACTTCAGCAGAAAAAGCCCATCACCTTTACAAGCATCTTGGAGCTGCGTCTACAGTGCCACGTCCCTGACTGCGTTAATGTTAAGGGGCGTAAGACCTCATTATCCTGAACTCTGTGTCTGGATAGAGTTAAGGATTGCGGCCAATGAATCACACTCAAAGCCGCGTCCTCCGCGTCTGCTTGAACCGCGTCTTCACTGGCAGGTCAGAATCGCGTGCCTCAGAGCCGCGTCTCTTTTTATGAATCGACGCTGCGTTTCATCAAAAGAACTTAATTTTACCTAAGTTCAGTATTCACAGTCAGTAAGGGAGCATAACCAAAATCTGTGATTGAGAGTTTGGATTCATCTACAGCGGGGCAATGAAGGTGGAACAAAAATTTCAACGACTTTTATTATTCAAAAATGATAAAAGTAGATACAAACACTCTTGGTAAATAGAGTGTCCTTTTCTTTACAAAAAAAAAAGAAAAGAAGGCTAAAGGTCCTGGTTCGCCAAGGAACGAATTTGCTCTCTAAGGCGATGTATCTCATGTTGACGCACCTTCTCAGCCTCCATGAGAGCTTGGGCCCGCAGATCCGCCTCAGGTAAAAATCCCTGCGCTCGTACTCGGAGGGATTCCAGCTTGGACGAACGAACAGAGAGGTTTGCTTCAACTTGCGCCTTGGCAGCCTCTAAATCCGCTAACCTCTTTTCAGAGTTAGCAAGCTTCTGTTCGTTAATAGTAATCACTGCCTCAGCTCTGGCTATGGCGGCCCGAGAATCAAGGATAGCCTGCTTTGCAGCCTGTATGATCATCTCAGATTCCTTGGACTCGATCGCTAGCCTTTGATGATCAGCCTGGAAACCCTCGAGAAGACGGGTGTTATCGGTTATCTGCTCCTCCACCTCTCTTCGCTCTTGCTCCTGAGCAGCAAGGAGCCTATTCAGAGTTTCCTGGGCCTCATGGAATGAGCCGGCATTCTTCAGGGATTGAAGCCCTCTCAGGTTTTGTCCCAGCTGCTCCACCAGCAGCAGACACGCCTGGGCTAGTGAAGGGCCTCCGGCCAACTTGATGTTTTCGACCAGGTTTCCGAGATACGTCTGGGCGAATTCAAAGGAGCTACCCCCAGACAGGATGAAATCGATGCATGATCGCATTGAGGTAAAGAACTGCTGCACCGTCTGGCGTGTCAGGAACTCCATGGTATCATCACCCGAAGTGCTCCCCGATCCCCTTTCTATCACAGGGTGAGGGATGTAGCCCGGCTCTTCTGGTGCAAGAGTCGGGCTGACCACGGGTACGGCAGGAGCAAGAGTAGCCACTGGCGCTTCTGGGGGTGCTACCTCCGTAGAAACCTCCACAGCCGATGACAGGGTAGTGAGCTCGACCTCCTCAGAATTCTCGGCCGAGGCTTGAGCTGTGTGGTCCCCCGGGCAGGCACTGACCGCCAAATCTCCTCCTACCTGAGCTTCCTCAATGCTCTCTGCACTTGCCTGAACTTCCTCAATGCCCTCTGCAAAATTACGAGAATATTAGCCATGACAGCAAAAGGAAGACATTTATACCAACATTTCCTTACTTGGCTGGGGGTCCAAAGGTGGCGAGTCCTTGGGTAAATCCTGTAGGGTGGAGGTCTCCCCGACTTCGACGATTGCCCTCTCTTGAAGCACCCCAGTACGAGGAGACTCAGCTCTCTCCTGCTGAGCCAGTTCTTGTATCATCTCCTCGATCTGGGAGGAAGCAGCGGCCTCGCTAACCATGACTAGCCCGGCAACACGAGGCCAAATAAAAAAGAAAACGTCAAAAATCCTTCTCCTAGTTAGAAGGATGAGTTTGGCGAGTAGTATACCTTCAGCAGCTTCAGCAGGAATAATTGCCGCTAGTGGTGATGTCGTCAACGGCTCACACCCATATATTTCCTCCTCCAAGATGTGTGAGAATTTACTCGGATCAGGAGGAGCGGGTTCATCGCCAAAGTCGACCTCATCCTCAAAATCGATTTCCTCTTCGGATGATGAAGACGACAGTTCAACGCGAGGGACCTCGGCAACCGGAGCCTTGCCTCCAAACACCCCAGTGGTAGGGCTGGGGTCAACTGTCCGAGCACTGGAGATGAATACACTGGGAGACCCAGGCTGCTGTGCCTCATCTCTCCTCTCGTGAGCTGAGGAAGACCCAGGCTGAGTTGAGACTCCTGGAATCTCAACGTCACCCATTATGTCGACCTCCGGCTGCTGTGCCTCATCCCTCCTCTCGTGAGCTGAGGAAGAAACAGGCTGAGTTGAGACTCCTGGAATCTCAACGTCACCCATTATGTCGACCTCCGGCTGCTGTGCCTCATCCCTCCTCTCGTGAGCTGAGGAAGCCCCGGGCTGAGCGGAGACCCCTGGCCTCTCAACATCGCCTCCACTCATTATGTCGACTTCGAACTGCTCGGCCTCGCCAGCGGCGGTGGGTTTGTTAGCAGGCTCCGCTTCCTCCACAATCCTGGGGCCCCTGCTGCGTACCTGTGAGCATGGACTAAGGGGGCATCATCCTCATCCGCCTCTTCTTCCCTCGGTTCCTCAACACCAGAAGGGATATCCTCGGATGGAGAAACTGCAGCCGTCAAGTCTCTCCGGACCTTCTTTGGGGCAGGCTCAACAGTGGAGGTAGAGCCTTGAGGACGCTTACCCACCGCCTGTCGAGCCTTTGCTGCTCGCGGCTCCTCCCTCGACCCCCTTCTGACCTCCTTCAGAGCCTTCAGATACTGCTCGACGCCTCGCGAGCGTTTAGTGGACCCCGACCTTGCTTCGTAACCTGCATTAATACTCTCAATGCATGAATACTCCGGAGCGAAATCTGGTGTTTGGTTGGCCTGGAAGTACCAAGTATAGAAGCTGAAGCTGGTACGGCCCTTCGGCCCTTTGATAGGCAGCCGAAAAGTTATTTCCGTCCCTCCGGCCACGCTGTAATACCAAGCCCGAGCACCTTCGAACAAATTCCCACTGAAGGCGAATCGAGCATTGGGGTTGCCGACATATAGTTGATCATAGCCGAACTGTCGGGCGAAGCGATTCGGCATATACGGCTCGATCATGCATGAATTCCCTTGCCGGAAAAGCACATACCGGGGCCGAATGTTGACCAACCACCAGAAAACCCCCGTAGACAGCCTCGTGAAGTCATCTTGGCCTGCGGAGTCAGTAAATTGTTCCCCGAAAGATGCACCAGGAATCGCGGGGAAGCAGCGATTAAGCTGGTAGTTTGAAGCCGACATGACGCACTTTCGAACGTAATACACGTAAGTATTACACCAGTTTGAACCCTCCAACCGCTGCACGAAAGGAATAAACCCCTCACACCAAGACACCGGCGTCATCAGAGAGGGACAGTGCATAACGTACCAAGCCATTAGGTACGTGTAGGGAAGCTCAACCCGAGGGTTGGGGCGCTTTATCGTCGGCCGCCCCTCTGAATCAACAATCACCTTACCATGGGAGTCGACGGCCTTCCCTGCCTCGCACAGATTTTGGGTTAACGTCCGCAACCCGCTTTGAATACTCGCCGCCATGGCCGGGAGAAGGGCTATGGGCCTACCATAAGCCAGGAGCACCGCCGGGTACACTACGTCGGCAACAATGACTTCATGTGGCAGCGTTGGCACCACACAGCGCTTCAACCACAGCATTAAGAAGCCCGCCAACAGTGCGTGGTCGGAGATAGGGATCCGATCTCGATGATGGAAGCTTTCGAAAACCGTGTCAGGTTCGAAAACATCCTCGTTCGACTCCGTGGTGTAGGAGTCTACAGAAGCCTTGATCCTGTCGGCAATCTCCTCGTCGGAGCTGGGAGCCAGTCGGGTCACCGGACGGTCTTTCTGGTTGACGCCATTGAACAGGTAGCTTGCCCAAGACAGCTGCTTGACTCCCCCCGCCCTCCAAGAGGTTATCTGGCCGCAGATGTGGAAGTGACATAACACCTCCCAGTAAGTCTCGTATACTCGAGGAGACCCTTTCTTCATAAGGTGAAGCTCCTCAGAGGTTGGGACGTATTCTTCATAGGGAGAATCCCCCATTGCCAGCCCCGAGACCTCGTACAACTCGTGCAGGGCGAGACCCATCTCCCCGACTGGAGTGAAAAATGTCCCCGTCAGAGGATTGTAACGCTCCAGGATCCCAAAGAAGTTTTGAGAGCTCGGTGGAATACCATACTGTACGGCCCTGACTGCTTGGTACAATTCCGCCTGCTCCAACAAGCCTCTAAGGTCGGCAAGGACGAAGCTCACCATCCTGCCCCACCAATACCTCTCAGTGGAGTGGATCCACCCGGGCGAATGGAACTCGACCAGAAAATCACCCTCCACTTTCATGAACGCGTTGAGGAAAGTGGTGCCAAGTTTTGGCATCTCTCCAACTGGGTGATCAGTCCTGAGCAGCCCTGGAAACAGGCCGAGAACCTCCCTATCATGACTATCATGGCGATATACCTTTTTGGAGCCCAGGTCGCCAAGAGTAACCTCAGGGACATATCGGGAGAGTTCCCATTTCATTTTTCGAGGGACGGACATGTGCTGGAGATAAGACAGTGGGTACATCCTCTCCATGTTTGGGAGAAAGAATCTTCTACCCCCTATCTGGCGGAGCCATTTATAATCTCCGTCATACAAGGAATAGCCGCCCTCGCTAATACAGTCTCCAAAGAAGAAGGCAGGCTTCTCCAGCGGAACGCGAGCATCCGTTGTGAATGCTGCGTCAGTCATAAGCTCCCGAAAGGTTTCCATGTCAACATTGGAGAGCCTCCTCCTGCGCTCCTGCGACCCATCAGCAGTCACAGGTACAGTCTTTTGCAGCACAAAGGTCAAATCACGGTCAGCACCACCTACGTGCCCGAAGTGGCGCCTCTTGGAGAGTGGGGCAGAAGTGTGTTGCACTGCAGAAGAAGATGACACTTAATCAGAAATCCGTTGAAAAAAGTTATGTGTCTATAGTCCAGACGCAGAAAAGATACTGGACGCAGAAATTGTCAAAATCCGCGTCCAGGCCTGAAAATCCGCGTTCAGACGCAGAAAAGATACTGGACACAGAAATTGCCAAAATTCGCGTCCAGACCTGAAAATCCGCGACCGTGAGGCCAACAGAGAGCCCGCGTTTTGAAATTCAAGACTTATAAAAAATTTCTAAGTACTTGGACTAAGGTGCGAGATTCATAAAAGACCAGCACCTAATGTCACAGAACACAAGGATCAAGTCCGCGTCCGAACCCTTCACAATTAGAAATATTCTAAGTGAAGAATCCGAAGTGCAGGGCTTACTGGCACTCTATATCCAATAGACAAGCGCATCCCCAAGTGGATAAAAGCGGTGGGGTCATCAAACCCGCGCCTTGTTTATCAACTCAAAGACCGCGTCTGGGAATCAAACGTGGTTTCTATTCTGTGTTGACGGTTCTCCTTTAAAAGAGGGATTTTTAGGAGTCCATGAACTTTCATTAATGGCGAAGTTTAATGACATTATACCTGAGATTGGGGCTTCCTGCGCGGAGGAACCGCCCCTCTGGGCCTCGATGATGGCCGCTTTTGAAGATGATGCGGTTGGCTTGGCCTTGGGTGCCATCGTTAATCAAGAATCCGATGATGGACGATGAAGAAATGAAAAGAGACAGAGAAGACTCCTTTTTCAAAAAACCCTAACAGATGCGCTCGAGACGAAAGAGATATCTCTCTGACTGTTGCCATTTATAGGCACGAAGATTCGCAAAGATACGCGGCGCGTGGCTCGATTGGTTCGGCATCGAGTCATCGCTTGACGCGTGGACAACTCATTTAATATACCGGGAAGTCCGCGCGCCAAAAGGAGATGTCCCGTCGGTTCCCCAGAACAAGTGGCGGTGCACTCATGACATGGCACGGATTCGCACCCAACAGGCGCGCCTCTTCGATGGACGTGCCCCGTCAGCACAGCCATAGTCGCGTCCAGAAAGTCGCGTCCTTACTCAAAAGGATGCGTCTCTCCGAAGTTCGCGTCCTTCCAATCCGGCCTAGCATCGCGTCTGCCCAATGGAATATCAGTCGCGTTTTCATTTCCAAAAGACGCACCCCATGAAAGTCGCGTCTTTAAAGCAGTACTATCTCTGCTCTTCCAAAAGAACTGGCGTTCAGTCCTTGCTTCTGCAAATCAGTTTAACAGTACACTGGCACAAGCAGACGACTGTCCACTCCTGGCTTAAAGTGCACCCACGACAGACTTAAAGCAATCGGGGAGGTTTAGACTGTGCATCTAAACACTCAACTCGATCAACTCTGATGGCTTCAAAGAGTTCTACAGTACACTCACGAAGACCATACTCCAGATAAGATCAAACCCAGAGCATTAACAGTCCAGTCATAAGGGTAAGCTCAGCTAGAGTCCAAAGTATTTCGAAATCCGTCCCACTTAACTGCGGAATATCGAAAACTTTGGAGGGGGTTCTGTAGGCTGTCTAAAAATCATTAAAAGACAAGCCATTAAAAAGGTAGAGTTTCAGGTTCTAGATGCAAGACTAATGATGGCCATCCGCGTCTCAGCACCAAGGCGCGTGGGCTCAACACCCGCGTCTCAGCCTCAAGGCGCGTGGGCTCAACACCCGCGTCTCAGCCTAAAGGCGCGTGGGCTCAACACCCGCGTCTCAGCCTCAAGGCGCGTGGGCTCAACACCCGCGTCTCAGCCTAAAGGCGCGTGGGCTCAACACCCGCGTCTCAGCATCAAGGCGCGTGGGATCAACACCCGCATCTCAGCATCAAGGCGCGTGGGCTCAACACCCGCGTCTCAACCTCAGGGCACGAGGGTCCAAGGCCCACGTCTCGGTTATAACCGCCCTGGTTATGGGGCCAGTCACCGCCCACATAGCGGGGAAGTTAGCCCCTCATTGTGGAGCACTTTTAGGGGGCACGTTCACCCCTGAAACCTCTATAAATAGCCCGCCGCTATGAGGAATGGACGACACAAGAAACAAGAGATAGACAACAAGGCAGACAGAGAGAGAAGCAAGAGAGAGCTCAACTCTTCAACAAGTTTGCTGCGTACAAGTTGCTCTTTACCTACCTTCTCTTTGAGAGTTTTGGTAGACAGAGCTGTGCTACTCCTTCTACCAGCCAAAGAGAAGATCCCCGAAGGTCTAGACGGTCACCCGATCAACGGAGAATAAGATTCACTCTCCATCGCCACTCGAAGAACCCAGCCTTAAACAAAGGGAGGATTCAAGGCTCAACATCCTCCCTCCCTTGTAACCGGAATACTAGTCCGTTGTAATTTTTCAATTTGATTCAAGGAAATCTTACTTCGAGCTCGTACCTTCTCCGTGTGCGTACAGCCATATTTGATTTGCAGAAGTGGCTGTTGACACACGGTTAAAATCTTCTTTGGTTAAGGCAAAGAATAAAGCATTCATTTCTTTCGCATCAAAGTTCGCATTCTTTTTTAATCATCACTCCTAGCGGTGCAGTTGGTTGTCGGCTTGGTGTACGGTGTTTCTACTAAGTTCTAAAGTTCATAGTTGAGCGATTGCAAGTAGATCTTCATTCTACACTTTCAATAGTTGTAGTTGGATCCGTCAAATAGCGGTGGACGTTGTGTAGAATGTCCTTCTTTGAATTGTAATGAAGGAAACTCCGTTGCCATCCTTGTATGGTTGTTGACTGGGTATGTAGTAGGGGTGAACAGAGTTCGGTTATAACCGAAATAACTGACCAAAAACCGAAACCCAAACCCGAATCGAACCGATCCGCTCTAGTTCGGTTGGTTTTCGGTTTTGGGTTACAAAACCCGAACCCGACCGAACCGAACCGAACTTCTCACCCTATGTATTACCCCACCCAAATTCAATTTAGTGAATCATATAGTTCATAAAAAACAGGTGGAACCTTATCTCATTAGTTCTAGCAATATCATATTTTTATATTGAATATGTAAAAGTCATGTTAAATACACTATCATAATTGAGAATAATATTTATATTAATATAGTTCTTTCTTTGTAATCTTGTTAGTAAAAGTTAATAATAATTATGCGAGCTTTGATATAAGAGCCCAAATACAGTGTAAAAGTTTTAGAACATGAAATTTTCAATTCACATTAAGGTAAGGGTCTTTTTCTTGTTTTTAATTTGGGTAATGGATATTTGAGATTAGGATATTAAAGGATGATAATATAATGGTGATTAAAAAATGTAAGAAATGATGAAAATATATGAGCCTTACTGAAAAAACCAAAAATCGAACCGAACTGAGTCAGTTCGGTTACTAAGTCTAATCGGTTCGGTTCGATTTTGAAAAAATTAGCAAAAACCGAACCGAACGGACCGATGCTCACCCCTAGTATGTAGGGCTCTGATACCAATTGTTGGTCCCGAAATGATGCCAATTGTAGGATCTAAAATATATGTCAACACTCAAACAAAGATATTTGCGTTACAGAAATAAACTTACATAAAAGGAAATTAAATCTCAGAAAGTAAAGCAAACGTAAATACAAGAGATTTATCCTGGTTCGGTCCTCGTGACCTACATCCAGTTGCCAAGCCACCAGCTTGAGATTTTCCTTTATCCTTTGACTTTGTACACCCAAAATCAACACCTTGCACACCACTTGACAAATTTCCTTTGCCAAATGTGTACAACTCTTCCTACAACCAAGAAGACCACAACACCTTGTACAAACTTTCTTCAACCCGAAAACGCTCTTGTATAATACTCCTCTTTGAGTGATTACAATTGATCCTTTAAGCCTTGAATCTGTATGTGATCATGGACAAGGGCTCTTATAGGTGGACTCTCAGAAACCTTCACTATAGAGTAGGAATTTGAATGAAGAACTGAAAGTGGAAACAGTTTTCTGAAAAACAGATTTTTCAACAGAGTTTTTGAGCAGAAACTTATTGATTTTAATTGGTGTTTTTAGCCTAAGACAACATACCTATTTACAACTGAAATCTATTGTCAGTTAGAGTAGTTATCAGGACAAATTTGAACATAGAAACATTAGATAAAACACCAGAAAACAGAAACAGTTTAACAGTCAGCAACTGCCATTAGTCGACTAGGGGTTGGGGGTTAGTCGACTAGGGTAGGCAATTTACATTGGGTTAGTCGACTATAAAATGGGCCAAGTCGACTAGGTCAAGATTGAAACACAGGACAAGTTTCTGGAAACTGAAACTAGTCGACCAGAACAATATAATTTGTTGACTATGCCAAGTATTAGTCGACTATAAGAACTGTCAAGTCGACTAATAGTGCATGCAGGTTAGAAACAGAAAGTTGTGTTGGCCCAAAGGCCTTCCACTCTAGTTTTGATGATGATTAACTCATGTAGTTATGTGTACTAATTATCTTGTGATGTTTAAGTTTCAGATCATTAATCATGATATTAGTTGGTGAAAGCTTCCACACATCTTTCATTTGTTGATTCAAGAGCCCGAGTGTCATAGATCATACATTGCAACTTGCTCGGTGAATCAAGAGTGTTTGGATCGAGCCGACTTGGAGATTGCGCTCTAGCTTGGAGATTGCGCTCTACAAGAAGACTTAGGTATCCATAGTTTTAGTTTGGGTTTAGATCCTAATTGTAAAGATTAGAATAGTATGATAAGCTCAAGTTCACAACACACACACCTTTCATGTTTTGATTTTCGGTTTTAGGTTTAACCGATCTTGGTTTTCATGAATAGATTTTTTATCAAAACAAGTTTACATGGTTTATGTATATTAGATTTATTCTATATACATGCATGCTTCAATTGTTTAGACAAACTTTGTTTGATAATCTATTCCATGTGTTTTATGTTTTGGTATTTACAACAAAACATATTTTTGGACTTAATGACAAAAATCATGATATATATATGTTTCTTGTATATTGAATTTCTATTCATATACAATATGCTTCAAAGTGTTTAAATATCATATTTTTGTATTTGGATGAGTTTTAGACAAAACGTATTTTCTATTCAAGATTCCAAGTTCTAGAAAATACGGTTTTTGGTTTTTGGTAAAAATTTCTATGACACAAAAATAGTCAAATATGTTTGAAATTTGTGTTAGGATTTTTAACACAAGTTTGTATTTCAATATAAAATGATAAAACTATTTTTGTGGAATTTTAGAGATTTTGTGGGATTTATTGGAATATTTTTTACCTCTGTTTTTCTGACCCATTTATAGGCTGACAGGCCTGGTCGGTCGACCGAACCGGTCGACCGCACCAAGGGCCGGTCGACCGGTTCGGTCGACCGACGTGCACAGACCTGTGCACGTCTGCAGCCCAATGGGCCGGTCGACCGAAGCGGTCGACCGACGGAGAGCTGTTTGCTCTCAGGAATTTTCGGTCGACCGGACCGGTCGACCGGCAGCTGTAACGTTCGAAAATTCGAACGTTGGGCGGTCGACCGGGCCGGTCGACCGGCAGGCTATTTCTGGCATAAATTCTGTAAACGGCTAGTTTTCTGATAATTGCCTATAATACCCCATTTGCAAGAGTTTTTCTCTAAGAATTTTTGTGCGAATTTTTCCATTCTCTCAGGTGTTTTTACAGCAATCAAAATAGGTTTTTGGATTCAAATTGAACAATCTTTTTGGTGTTTTCTTTAGGGTTTGAAAAATCAAAGAAAAGGGTTTTTGGGAAAAGCTTTTGAATTGAACTTCTCCATCTTGATTTGATTTATTTCCCAAAGATTTTCTTTGTATTGCTGGTTTCAAATCCCTTAGTTTTCTCCACACTTGAGCTAAAATCTACTATCTTGTCTATAGGATTTTTGTGGGAGAAAAAGAGATTGTTTGTGGTTGTTGCTTTAAACCACCAAGTAGCAAGAGATTGTTTTGTGGTAGTTGTTGGAAACCACTCAGTTGTAAACCTCATCTTTGTGTGGCTGTGTGCCTTTTGGGAGTTGTGTACTCCGGTGATTGTAACTGTCTGTGTGATAGTGAAGCTAGAATCCATCTGGGGATGGCGGGGATGTAGAGCTGGGTGCTCGAACCTCGAGAACATATCTTGGTGTTTGCGTTTGATCGATTGGCTCTCACTATCTCTATCTCTATTTACTTTGTGCCTTGCATTACTATTCATATTGTTCATCATATTTGCTTGGCTTGGTTGTGTGTGCATCACTAGTTGATCACACTTGAGTGCTCATTGCATTTAGATTTTTAATTCCGCATTTAGTTCCTTAGATTAGCATTGTCACCTATTCACCCCCCTCTAGGTGACTTTTCAATTGGTATCAGAGCTAGCGCTCCTGATATTTAGGTTTAACCACCTAGGAGTGTGATCTTGGTTTGCTAATCTTCATTTGCATTGTCATTTGCACTCATATTAGTTTGCACTCATGGCTAGCCCTCCTATGTTTGACCATTTTAGACTTGATGCTTGGAAGGTGGACATGACTAGGCATTTAAAAACTCTAGGTCATTTAGTTTATCAAGCCATCACTGTAGAAACCCTCCCTAATAGTAGCAAGCATAAGAAGGCCAATGCACTTGCACTTAAAACACTTAGAGCATCTTTTGATAATAATCTTTTACTTGTTTTTGATAGTTTTGATTCGGCTTTTGCAGTTTGGAGCGTCTTGACATCTCCGGAGCTTCCAAGGATCATCAACAATATGAGGAGATCTATGAGAGATGTATCCGAAGAGCCTTGCTTTATGGCATATGGGAATGACTCTCATGAGGTACATTCGGATTCCCCTCTTGATGATAGCTCTAGTTCATATTGCCATGGTTGTTTTGAAGTTCAAAAATTGAATGTTGAACTTGCCTCTAAACTTGAAAATTTTATAGAAAAACATGAGATTTTGAAAAAGAAACATTTTGATTTAAAAAGAGAATTAAAGGATTTATGTTCAACTTTTGAATCGGTTTTGCAAGAGAAGGAAGAGATTACTAGTGAACGTGACTCACTACAATCTCAACTAGAACTTGCACTTAAAGAGATTGAAGTTTTGAAAAACAAAAATGATCTTGATGATGTGGTAGAACACAATGAAGTTTTGTCTTCTAGATTGGATCTTGTTTTCAAAGAAAATCTTACTTTGAAAAATAAAATTGATTTAATTTCAAAAGAATTGGATTTGGTTTTGATTAAAAATAAATCTTTGCAAAATGAAATTGATATGCATGTTTGCCATGATAGTGTAGCTTCTTGTTCTAGCACACCTATTGCATGTTCCACTTTATCTTCTAGCATAGAAAATGATATAAATAATTTGAAGAAAAGTGTTGATTGTTTGGGCTCCACTTTGAGCCATTGTGCCATGAATCACACACGATTGGAAACCTTGGTTCGCAAGAAACAAGTTCCAACCTTGCATGCACACCCATCTAGGCATACACATGCTTCTCATGATCACCATCATCATATGTATGCTCACGTGTACACATGTACACATTGTGGTCGAAAAGGCCATCTTGCTAGATTTTGTTATGATCTTTTACATGTTAAAAATTAGCAACTAATTTTGTTTGGATTAGAAAAGATGCTAACCCCCGTGGACCCACAAGAAATGGGTACCAAGATCCACCTCTTTGATGTTTGATGTAGGTGGAGGCTCTCGCATTACGTGAGAGTGTTGGTGCCTTGAGGTGGATGCGTTCCGAGCTTAAATGAGAACCATTTGGATGCTTCACTCTCAAGGAAATTAGGTGGAGAGGATCACCATGTTTTGGAGAACTAGAGATGCACCTTCATCGGTTTTGGTATCATTCTCTAACTCCCATTTTTATTTTGCATGCTTTTACATGTTCATCTATTCATAGCATGTTTTGTTTCATTGTTCATTATGCTTATGCTATGTTGGTTAGATTAGTGTTATACATGGTTAGTTACTTGAGCACCCATGTTTCATATGGATCTATATTTAGTGTTCTCACCTTGTTTTAGAACTAACATGTATGCCCTTGATCTAATGCACATGCATATGCATTATGACCATTTGGATGTTTATGATTATATGATGTTTTTGTTATAATAATTCGTGTTTTTGATTGTCATGATCATATTGATTGTTGACCCGTTTTATGCTTCTTGTGTTGACTACTTGCTTGAATGATGGTTTTCATTAAGACTAGGATGTATACTTGTACAACTAGTGAGCTACAAATAGACCTTTATATATGTTTGTGCTTGAATGCTCATTTGTACTCATTTGATGTACTAGTATAGTCTAGTTTTGATGATTCTTGAATTTGACTTGTATTCACTATTTTACATGTTTTGTTTTAACTTCATGAATATGTCCATCTTGTCCAAACTATCATTTATACATGTACATCCTTGAGCCACGTGCCTTCATGCATACTATTTTGTGGAC
This sequence comes from Agave tequilana, assembly GCA_038442645.1. Lineage (NCBI taxonomy): Eukaryota > Viridiplantae > Streptophyta > Magnoliopsida > Asparagales > Asparagaceae > Agave > Agave tequilana. The sequence continues at coordinate 146,981 of JAVJIF010007806.1, forward strand.
TCTTTTTGTTTGGGATATGTATGTATACTTTAGTTTGTACATGACATACATATGCCTTGAAGTTTAAGATCATTTGGATAAATTTCATGTTTCTATGTGATTTCCCATTTATGATGAAAATCTTATTTTTAAGATGATTTTTCAATTAATATCATGGACTTCAATAAGTGATTTTTCAAATTTTCAATTGGTGATTTCACATCCTAGATGAACTTTCATGGATTTCATGATTCATTTATGTTTCATATCTTGATGATTTCCATATTGAGTCTAATTGTCAATTTTCATGATGATATGTTTCTCACAACACTTGTACACTCACCTTTTGATGTTTTCTCATGACTTGATTTTCATGAGTATTATTGGTGCCTTATAGATTCTTGAGTGTTTAGTGATTTTGTGATTTCCATGTTTCATGAAAAATCTATTTATTTCATCTTGAAGGATTTCGTACTAGTTGACTTACATAACTAGTTGTGATATTCTTCATGAGGTAGTGATTTTCAAACATACTATTTTGTTCAAATCTATTTTTGAAAACCCTACCATCTATGGGCGGTTGGATGGGAGATCATGTTCTTGTATGCTTTATAATGAAAATCATTTTTAAACTTGCACATGATTGGGTGGTAGGTTATATGAGTCATACACTTGTATTTATTGATTCAATTGGTATCATTGAATTCTTTCAATTGGTATCGATATGACATCTTTTTGTATACTCATATATGTTTGTATTTTATATATGTATGCTTGCACTTCATATAGTATCAAATTTCAATTGATATCTATCTTTTACATATATATATAGATGATTTATTTGTGCTTCAAGATATCACAAATTTTGTTTATGCTTAGCTTGAACTTTTCAAATTGAAACAATGTTAAAGCAAATTTTCAATTGAGTTAATTTTCAATTGGTATCTTATTTCAAGCATATGCATATTTTCATTTGGTATTTCATAAAGGGGGAGAAAACTAGTATTTTATTTTTTAATTGGCATCTTATCTCTCATTTGATATTTTGTTTGGATTCCACTCCCTTGCTTTATGATAGAAAATAAAGATTTCATTTGGCAAAGAATAATTGTTTCATTTGGTATCAAGATTTGTTTTTAAGGAAATTCAAAATTAGTATTGTTTAATTCCAATATTGGTATCTAGTTTGTTTGTTTACAATTGGTAGGTTATTTGTTTACTTACTAATTGGTATCAAGATTTTCATTTTTTTTTTTGTGTATTCAATTGGTATATGTTCTCGTTTTGATTGATTTGTTGTTTTTCAATTGGTATCAATATACACTTCATTGCCACATTTTTTTTGGTATCATTTTTTATTTGACCCTTTATTAGTTCTTTGCTTTGAACAAAAAGGGGAGAAAAATTTATTATTTTTGCTTTTATTTTTAACCCTTTTTGATGATTGACAAAAAGGGGGAGAAGAATTTGAGTTTTATATGCATATTTGTGTTTGCATATAGTTTACATTTGATGAAAAGAAGCCTTGTTTATATGCATGTCTATGCATGTTTTATGTGCATGTTTTATGTTTCATTTTTATTGGTTTTTTTATTGGTATCAAGAGCATGTTTTGATATTGCTTTAAATACATATAAACGTGTTTTTAAGAACATTCATTGCATATCTTATATGTTTTATTGTTATGCATGAGTTAAGGGGGAGCTTCTTTGAAGCTTTACTTTAATCCATGCATATATAACTCCATGAGTTTTGTCATCATCAAAAAGGGGAGATTGTTGGCCCAAAGGCCTTCCACTCTAGTTTTGATGATGATTAACTCATGTAGTTATGTGTACTAATTATCTTGTGATGTTTAAGTTTCAGATCATTAATCATGATATTAGTTGGTGAAAGCTTCCACACATCTTTCATTTGTTGATTCAAGAGCCCGAGTGTCATAGATCATACATTGCAACTTGCTCGGTGAATCAAGAGTGTTTGGATCGAGCCGACTTGGAGATTGCGCTCTAGCTTGGAGATTGCGCTCTACAAGAAGACTTAGGTATCCATAGTTTTAGTTTGAGTTTAGATCCTAATTGTAAAGATTAGAATAGTATGATAAGCTCAAGTTCACAACACACACACCTTTCATGTTTTGATTTTCGGTTTTAGGTTTAACCGATCTTGGTTTTCATGAATAGATTTTTTATCAAAACAAGTTTACATGGTTTATGTATATTAGATTTATTCTATATACATGCATGCTTCAATTGTTTAGACAAACTTTGTTTGATAATCTATTCCATGTGTTTTATGTTTTGGTATTTACAACAAAACATATTTTTGGACTTAATGACAAAAATCATGATATATATATGTTTCTTGTATATTGAATTTCTATTCATATACAATATGCTTCAAAGTGTTTAAATATCATATTTTTGTATTTGGATGAGTTTTAGACAAAACGTATTTTCTATTCAAGATTCCAAGTTTTAGAAAATACGGTTTTTTGGTTTTTGGAAAAAATTTCTATGACACAAAAATAGTCAAATATGTTTGAAATTTTTGTTAGGATTTTTAACACAAGTTTGTATTTCAATATAAAATGATAAAACTATTTTTGTGGAATTTTAGAGATTTTGTGGGATTTATTGGAATATTTTTTACCTCTGTTTTTCTGACCCATTTATAGGCTGACAGGCCTGGTCGGTCGACCGAACCGGTCGACCGCACCAAGGGCCGGTCGACCGGTTCGGTCGACCGACGTGCACAGATCTGTGCACGTCTGCAGCCCAATGGCCGGTCGACCGAAGCGGTCGACCGACGGAGAGCTGTTTGCTCTCAGGAATTTTCGGTCGACCGGACCGGTCGACCGGCAGCTGTAACGTTCGAAAATTCGAACGTTGGGCGGTCGACCGGGCCGGTCGACCGGGCCGGTCGACCGGCAGGCTATTTCTGGCATAAATTCTGTAAACGGCTAGTTTTCTGATAATTGCCTATAAATACCCCATTTGCAAGAGTTTTTCTCTAAGAATTTTTGTGCGAATTTTTCCATTCTCTCAGGTGTTTTTACAGCAATCAAAATAGGTTTTTGGATTCAAATTGAACAATCTTTTTGGTGTTTTCTTTAGGGTTTGAAAAATCAAAGAAAAGGGTTTTTGGGAAAAGCTTTTGAATTGAACTTCTCCATCTTGATTTGATTTATTTCCCAAAGATTTTCTTTGTATTGCTGGTTTCAAATCCCTTAGTTTTCTCCACACTTGAGCTAAAATCTACTATCTTGTCTATAGGATTTTTGTGGGAGAAAAAGAGATTGTTTGTAGTTGTTGCTTTAAACCACCAAGTAGCAAGAGATTGTTTTGTGGTAGTTGTTGGAAACCACTCAGTTGTAAACCTCATCTTTGTGTGGCTGTGTGCCTTTTGGGAGTTGTGTACTCCGGTGATTGTAACTGTCTGTGTGATAGTGAAGCTAGAATCCATCTGGGGATGGCGGGGATGTAGAGCTGGGTGCTCGAACCTCGAGAACATATCTTGGTGTTTGCGTTTGATCGATTGGCTCTCACTATCTCTATCTCCATTTACTTTGTGCCTTGCATTACTATTCATATTGTTCATCATATTTGCTTGGCTTGGTTGTGTGTGCATCACTAGTTGATCACACTTGAGTGCTCATTGCATTTAGATTTTTAATTCCGCATTTAGTTCCTTAGATTAGCATTGTCACCTATTCACCCCCCCTCTAGGTGACTTTTCAAGTTGGTATGCATCTTGAGGCAAACTAAGTCGACTATAGTTAAAAGGTTAGTCGACTATAGTTGTTATTAGTCGACTAGCCAAGTCTATAAGTCGACTAATATGACTAAGATGTGTGTGTGTATTCCAAGGCTTTGAACATACTAGTAATCAATAATACACATTCATAGCCACTCTCTTGGGATGTCTTGAGCATGTAGTACTCTTGAATAGGCTTTGAGATAGAGCTCCAATGAAATGTCTTCACAAATGTATCATCAAAAGTAAGTTCCAATAGTGTACCCATTGGTGATGATGAGGACACTTGGTCCGACATTGCCACTAAGGAGTTTGATGCAAATGTTAAGGCACACTGTACCTTACTTCAAGCTTTGAACATTGACGATATTGTTAGGGTCATCCATTACAAATCCGCCTTCAAGATTTAGACACACGTAGTAGTCACACACGAAGGAATATCACAAGTTGAGAGAGAAAAGATTGATCTCTTACATTCCTAATATGAAAATTTCCCCATGCATGAAAATGACGCCATTGATGACATGTAACAAGATTTACTAAAATAACTAATAGTCTTGGTTCATTAAGTAATGTCATTGACAATGATCAAAAAGTAAGGAAGGTCATTTGGGCACTTCCAACCTCATGGGAAGTCAAGGTTAGTACATTAAAGAAGCTAAATGACAAAGAAGAGATGGAGCTCATCGTCTTATAGAAAATCTTAAGACCCATGAAATAGAGAGGAAGGCAAGGGAAGAGATGGCACCACAAAGAAGAAAGTGATCGCTTTCAATTCACTCCCACCATCTCCGACGATGATGATGAGGAAGAGAATGATGAAGAATTCTCCCTCCTAGTGAAAAATGTAAGGAGGATGTACAACAAGGCTAAGTTTAATAATAGAAGAAGGTGACAAGGGAAAGAAGACAAGAAGGTCATATGCTTTAATTGCCAGAAGGCGGGCCACATGGTTGCGGATTGTCCGGAGACCAAAAGTAAACTTCAACCTCTAAGAAGCCCTACAAATAGAAGGCTCTCAAGTTACATGGAACTCAGAGAGTGACACCGATGAAGAAGTGAATACGGCACATGCGTGTTTCATGGCTAATGATAATACACCTAAGCTAACATCCGAACCCTCACTTGATGATTGTGAATTAACAATGGATAAATCGAGTGAGGCTTTTGAAAAATTGTCTAACAACTATGATTTCCTTAAAAAGAAATATTTGAAAATGAAAAAAGAAAATGAAAACCTTCAAAATAAAATTGTTATTATTTCTAAAGGAAAAAATGATTTATCTTCCACACGCATATCTATACAAAAAGATTTTGTCCATATAAAATCTCATGTAAAGCAAAATTTTTATTAATTGATAAAAATGAGATTTCTATTTTAAAAGATAAAATTAACTCTTTAGGAGATGTATTAAAGAAATGTGAGTTTGATAAAGTTAGGTTGGAAGTAATATTTCCTAAGAAATATACTCTAAAGAAACATGTTCATACTACACATGCTCATCACACCACACATGCCCACACTCCTAAATCACAACATATACATACACATCTTGCTAAATACACTACACACACCAAGTATATTCACACCCCACACTTTCATCATGCTTTTATTTATGGAAGAGTTATTCATGCACTTATTGTGCCCGAAAAGGTCACTTAGCCAAATTTTCTTTGATAGAATAAATGCTTCTAATGATCACATTCGGGTTTGTAATGCTAACATTAAAGGATTCAAGAAAATTTGGGTACAAAATCAATCAATTTGTTACTTGATATAGGTACACACTAAGGCTCCAAAATGTAGGGAGCGGTGGTATCTTGATAACAGTTGCTCAAGATATATAACGTGAGATATCAAAAATTTTGCAACCCTATCAAGTTACCATGAAGGTGGCACCGTCACCTTCGGAGATGATTCCAAAAGAAAAATTATCAGTATAGGTAACATTAAAATGGCTCATCTCCCTTAATTGAAAATATTGTTTTAATTATGGTCTCAAGCATAACCTCTTGAGTATTAGTCAACTTTGTAATAGAGGTTTCAAAGTAGTTTTTATGATTTAACTTGCAATATTTTAGATAGACAAACCAATGCATGTGTACTTTCTGATTTTCGTGAAAATAATGTGTATATGATTGATATGTCAAATTTACAATGCAATGCTACATGTTTAAATGCCTTTAATGAAGACTCTTGGTTATGGCATAGAAGACTAGACCGTGTTTAATTTGACCATCTATCTAGAATTAACAATAAGCAAGTGGTGAAAGGTATTCCTTATTTGAAATTTGAGAAGGACTGTATTTGTAATGCGTGCCAACTTGGGAAACAAACTAAGTACTCTTTCAAAACAATCAAGGATATCATGACATCAAGACCTTAGAGTTAATTCACATGAGTTTGTTTGGTTGATATTTTTCTCATTTTATATGGGTTTTCTTTTTAGAGCACAAAGATCAAGCTTTTTCACATTTTAAAGTGTTTAAAAAAGAGTTGAAAAAGAAAAAGATTTTCTGACTTTACGTATAAGAAGTGATAGAGGTGATGAATTCATTAACCACTCTTTTTCACCTATTGTGAAGAATATGGAATCAAATATGAACTATCATGTCCTAAAATTCCATAACAAAATAGAGTCATTGAAAGGAAGAATCGTACTCTTCAAGAAATGGATAGAACAATGATAAATGAATACGGATTTCCTCAATTCTTATAGGCCGAGGCCGTAAACACATCATGTTACATCCCAAATAGAATTTATTTTTGTAAAAATACTTCTAAAATTTCATTTAAAATTTACTATTTGAGAAAATCTAATGTTTCTTACTTTAAATTTTTTGGTTGTAAATGCTTTGTTTTAAACACTGAAGACAATTTAGAAAAATTTGATGCTAAATCTTATGAAGCCATATTTGTTGGGTATTCAAATATTAGTAACGCTTATAAAGTCTTCAATAGATCTACTTTGACTATCGAAGAATCTATACATGTCAAGTTTGAGGAATCTAATTCTTTTGTTAAAAATGTTATAGAGATTGATTTCTTAGGTGAAGACATGGAGAAGATAATCTTGAAGGCTCACCTATAAAAGAATAAAAGCCAAAAATTGATGTACAAGATGAAGTTCAAGAGGTTGAAGTGGAGCCAACATGATTGTACTCCAAAATTGTATTTTTATCATCACTTTTACACATATCCTTGATCATTCCTTTATTAGTTAATGCTATTAACTCTTTTTTTATTATGATATGTAGTTACTTAAATGAGAGCATAAAGATACAAGAAGCTTCATTTTATCCCTAATCCTATCTAAAGTTGGATTTTAAATTGAATCCAAAAGAGGAAAGGATTAATCTTCATCTTTTAAATTCAAGTTCAAATTCAAAAGATAAAGTCCTAGAAGATGAAAGGGATAAAGCTAATCCTAAAAGAGAAAAGGAGGATAATTCAAATTAAATGGAGTTCAAAATCAATTCAGACTCGGATTCTGATTATACATCTTTTAGTATTCAGATTATAACTTTTGCTACATCAAATTCGATGATTTAAGATGCTACAGAAAGAAGACTTTAAGGATTATAATTGTTTTGTTTATCACTTTGTCTAATTCAGCCGTCTAATGAGTCATATTCAGCAAACAATACGCCGACTTACTGCAGGACTGAATTCCTTATTGAATTAGGAAACCTTCTAATTTGTATCCTATTGTGATTAGATTTGAGGCCTATTTAAAGAGCAGAAATCTCTCATTATAAAATATCTCCACATCAGAGATCATAACTTAGGATTTTTCTTTTAGTCTCTTCACCAAATTTCTTTTGTATTTTTTATATTTTAGTTCTACTTCTAATTCAAGGTTTGTGAGAAGCAGAAGCCATTGTAATTCGAGGTGACAGATCAATACAAGTTGCTTTCTTTCTTTTCATATCTCTTTTGTTATTTACTTTATTTCTTACTTTTTCTTGTTTATTTATTTCTTTCTTTCTTTCTTTTACTTGTCATGTTTACCATGAGTAGCTAGATTTTTCTCATGGCTTGCTAAAATATCACCACCATCACATCTAATCAAGTAGATAACCAGATTAGATCATATGCATGCCTACTCTAATTTTTATTCTTGAAGACTCATTAGGATAAGTGTAAATCACCTAGAGAGGGGGTGAATAGGTGATATGCTAATCTATAAACTAAATGCGCTAAATGCGGAAGCTTAAAACAAATATTGCAATCACACTTAATACAACCAACAAGTGTAGCCGAATTCCCCGTGAAAGGCTCTGGACTAACTCCTCTTGATTCCCCTAGATATGGGTTGAGGTGCTATATGAAGCTCTTGTGGTTAAGTATAAGTGAGGCACACACACAAGCAATCCAAGCATATAAGGATAAGCAATTTGAATCAAATGCAAGGACAACACAAGCATACAAGATATGAATGAATGATGCTATGCACAACACAAATAAGAGAGAGAGTTAGAGAGACAATGGATCAAACGCAAACACAAGGATATGTTTCGAGATTCGAGCCCCTAGCTCTACGTCCCCGCCTTCACCGAGAAGGATTTCCAATCCACTAAGGAGTACCGAACTCCTCTCTCAACCTTACAATGCCACCGAGGCAATACAACCACAATCCACCTCTACCGAAGAGGGATAAGACCCGTAGCCAACAAACACAATCACCTCTACCGAAGAGGGATCCAAACAATACCACTCCGATCAACCTCTACCAAAGAGGGATACACAAATACAAGGAGGGTTTTTACAACAAGTGGTTTCTTTCAACTACAAACAATCTCTCTTTTCCACTAAACAAAATATCCTATAGAATAGGATAGATGATAGCTCAAGTGTGGAAAAACTAGAGTTTGGAAAAACAAAAACTCAAAGAAAAATATTTGGGAAACTCTTGTAAAAGATAGAAATGAAGAACAATACAAATCTCCCAAATTTTCTATTTTTTTTGATTTTTCCAAAAACTCTAAAACAAATAAGATGAATCCTTTTTGGCACAAAAACACTTTTGAAAACTTGTTTAAAACACTTGTATATCAGAGAAATTTTGGCTCTTGAAATCTTAGTTAAAACCCCTAAGAAATGGGGTATTTATAGGCCCAAAAGAAAACTAGCCGTTAGGCTGATCTGGCAGCCTGACAGGCTTGCGGTCAGCTGGCCGGCCGACCGCCAACGGTCAGAAATATGACCGTTGGGGCAATACGGTCGACCGCCCGGCCGACCGCCCAGATACAGAGAGCAGACTTATCTGCTCCGGTCGACCGCTCAGTCGACCGCCCAGATACAGAGAGCAAGGCTCTCTGATTCGGTCAGCCGACAGGCCGACCGGCCCTGTGTCTGACAAACATGCACAGGGCTGTGCACGTCAGTCGACCGCAACGGTCAACTGGCCCTTGGTTCGGTCGACCGTCCGGTCGGCCGACCTGGCCTGTCAGCCACAGTCCTGGGTCTGAAAAACATGTTAAAAATATTTCTAAAAATCTTATACAAACTTCTAAAAATCCCCAAAAATAGTTTTATCATTTTGCATTGATATATAAACATGTGATAAAAATTTTAACTCAAATATCAAACATATGAAACTATTTTTGTGTTTTAACATTTTTACCAAATACCAAAACATGTATTTTATCAACTTTGATTTTTCAATACATGAATAGGATAGTCAAAATAAGTTCGTTTAAAAGTTAAGCATGCATGTATAGAAAGAATACATCTACTATACATAAACCAATTAAACTTGTTTTGATTAACTATTCATGAAAACAAATATTAGTTAAACCGAAACCGAAAAACCAATATCCAAACATAAAACGTGTGTGTATTGTGCACTTGAGCATATCAACTACTCTTATCTTTACAAATGGATCTAAACACAGTAAACACTAGGATACCTAAGTCTTCTTGACGATCTTCATCTTCAAGTTGACTTGGTCCCAAAACTTGATCCACTGAGTGCAAATGAGAGATCTTGAAGCTCGGGCACCGGAATCACTATGAAAAGCTCCAAAGACTTCTTTGTTGAAGCTAATCACCAACTAATATCTTGTTACATGATCTGAAACTAAAATCACAAGATTATTAGTAAATATAACTACATGAGTTAATCATCATCAAAACTAGAGAGGAAGGCCTCCGGGCCAACAATCTCCCCCTTTTTGATGATGACAAAACTCATGGAGTTATATATGCATGGATTAAAGTTAAGCTTCAAAGAAGCTCCCCCTTAACTCATGCATAAACAAATAAACATAATGAATATGCAATGAAGGCTCTTAAACATGAATGCATATCTATGCATAAACAATAAAAGGCTTTAGATACCAATGAAATGTTCAAAAACAAAACATGCTCTAGATATCAATTAAAATTAAACTAAATTAAACTTAATATATGCAAAACTTAAACATGCATATATAAAACACAATCAAACTCAAAATCTTTCTCCCCTTTTTGTCAATCATCAACAAAGGGGTAAAAACTAAAACAAAACCTTCTCCTCCTTTTTAATACAAAGAAACAATCATCAATAAGGGGTAAAAGCAAATCAAATCAACAAATTTTCTCTCCCTTTTGTTCAAAACAAAGAATCAACAAGGGGTTAATAAAAACAATGTTCTCCCCTTTTTGTCTAAAACAAAACAAAACCAAATAGTGGTGACAATCAATTAATATATCAATTGAAAATATGTCAAAGAAGCATTTTGATACCAATTAAAAGTAAATATAGGTTAAATGGTATATGCGATATACATTCATGAAGAGGAAGATGTGAAGCTTCCCTACATAGGTACATTACATGAAGGAGGGATGACAAGCCCTAATTCACATAACATACACTATGCAATGCATAAGAGGAGATGTGAAGCTCCCCCTACACACGTGTACCACATAAAGAAGAGATTGTCAAGCTCTTCAATACAAGATACACTCATCATGAATCTATATGTAGAAGAGATGTTAAGCTCTCCTTGCATATAGGCAATACAAATCAAAACTTTTTAATTTTTCTTTAAACAAAATTTTGAGATACCAAATTTTAAAACATTCAAATAAATATCTTGATATCAAAAGAGAGTATTTTTCTTTTTTTTTAGTATATGATATCAATTTAAAATTTTTATTTTCTATCATAAAGTAAGGGAGTGGAAATAAAAATACCAATTGTAAATATGAAAATCGAATTTTCTCCCCCTTTATGAAATACCAACAAAAACTTGTGTAAGCTTGAAATGAGATACCAATTGAAAAGCAATTGAAAACTAATCAATTGAAATAAAATTGAAACTCAAGCTTAGCATAAACACAAACATATATATGTATGAAAAATAGATACCAATTGAAATTGATATTCTTTGAAATGCAAGCATACATATATAAAAATATATGAGTATACAATAAAAGGTCAAAATCGATACCAATTGAAATAATTTCAATGATACCAATTGAAGCAACAATAATGATCAAGTGTATACGTCATATAACTACCACCCAATCATGTTCAAGTTTCAAAATGATTTTCACTATAAAGCATACATGAGCATGATCTTCCATCCAACCACCCATGGATGGTAGGGGTTTTCAAAAATAGATTTGAAAAATAAAGTATATTTGAAAAACTCTACCAAAAATGAAGAATATCGTAACTAGTTAAAAGAAAAATTTGTAAACTAGTACGAAATCCTTCAAGTAAGGAATAAAACAAAATTATTTTTCATGAAACATGAAATCCACATGATAATCAACACTCTAATTCAATTAAGCATAAATATGACTCATGAAAATAAAACATGAGTAAACAATAAATGTGAGTGTACAAATAAGATGTGAAGATCATAATCATGAAAGATAGACAATAAGCTCAATATTCCTTGAAACATGAAAACATGAAAATCATCAAAACTATTTAATCTTCAAGGTATATGTATGTCCTATACAAAATAAAGTATACATACATATCCAAACACAACGAGTCCACAAAGATATATGCATGAAGGTACGTGGCTCAAAAGGATGTATATGTATAACAATAATTTGGATAAAATGGACATATACTGAAGTTAAATATAAACACATGATCATAAAACAAATCCAAAAATGGGAATCCAAGTTTAAAATGTATGAATCATCAAAACTAGACTATACTTAGCACATCTAATGGGTTCAAATAAACATTCAAGCATAAACATATATAGATTTATTTGTGGCCCACTATATGCACAAATATATATACTAGTTCTAATGAAAACTAACATCTAAACATGTAATCAAATCATGAAGCATAAAAACACGATATAAATCATTATGATAAATTTTAAACATGATTATTATGTAAATTCACATGTTATTAAACCTATGATAAACATGATAGCTAAACAAAAGTGAGAACACTAAATATGGGTCCATATAAACATGGGTGTCTCAAATACTATACATGTATGTCAAGAGTCTAATAATCATGGCATTTTCATAATAATCAATAAACAATGAAACATGCTATAAACAATGAATATGAAAGCATGTAAACAATAATTAGGAGTTAGGAATCGTTACCAAAACCTAGAAGGCAACTTCCCTTGTCTCCAAAATATGGTGGTCTTCTCCACCAAACATCCCTTGAAAGTGATGCATCCAATTGATTTCCATGAAGCTCGGAACGCATCCACTCCAAGGTACTGCTACTCTCACGTCATGCGAGAGCCCACATCTACATCATAGATAAGAGGGGTGGTCTTTGGTACCCACAACTTTTTGGGTCCATGGGGGTTAGTACCTTCTCTAACCCAAACAAATTTATTTGCTAAATTACAATCATGTATACGATCAAAACAAAATTTAGTAAGGTGGCCCTTACGCCCACAATGTGTACAAGTGTACACATGAGCATACATCGTGTTATGGTGTCCGTGAGAAGCATGTGTAATCGTGGAGGGTGTGCATGCATAATAGATGGAACTTGTTTCTTTCGAAACAAAGATTCCAAACGTGTATGGCACACAACACATTGGCTCAAAGTGGAGCCCAAACAATCAAAACTCTTCTTCAAAACATTTATATCATTTTTAATCAAAGAAGAAGTGGAGCATACAAGGGTGATCTAGGTGAAACTACCCTAGCATGGCAAACATGGGAATCAATCTTATTTTTCAAAACTTCATTTTTCTTTAAACAAACATTTAAATCATTTGAAATAGAAATTATTTTATTTTTCAAAGCAACATTCTCCTTTAAACAAAATCAACTTTTGAAGACAAATTTTCATTTTTCTTCAAAAGAGTTTCACAATCATTTTTAGATTTTAAAACTTTATTTTCTTTTAGTGCAAGGTCTAGTTGAGATATCAATGAATCCCTTTCATTATAGACCTCAACCTTCTCTTGCAAAACCTTGTCAAGTCTAGAATGTAAACTTTTATTTTCTTTTTCAATTCCTAGACTTTTCTTTTTCAAAATTTTATATTTTTCTATTAATTTTTCACAAACTATTGAAAGTTCTTCATTCAAAGCATAGGCATCAACAAATTCATCACATGAAGAACTAGAATCAAAACTATCTAGTTAAGTTTCCGATTGTACCTCAAGGGAGTCATTCCCTTGGATCGTATAGCATTATTATGGCTCGGATTCATCTCCACTAGATTCCTCTTCTTGTTGGATTGGCATTTGAAGCTCGGAGGTGGTGGTTGTTGTCAACTTGTTCCACACTGCAAAGGCGGAATCAAGGTTAGAAACATGCATAAGATATTCTTTTGAAAGCGTGCTTCTAATGGCCTTTAGGGCAAGTGCATTAGCCTCTATATGCTTGCTATCACTAAGGAAGGATTCCTTAGTAATGACAAGGTGAACCTTATGTCCTAGGATTTGTAAATAAACAGACATCCTAATCTTCCAAATAAGAATGTTGGAAGGGTCAAACATAGGTGGGGTCATGAAGTCCATGGATGTAAACTATATGTGTGCAAACAAGCAAATACAAATATAGATTAGCAAACAAAGATCTCACTCCTAGATGTTAAGCCTAAGTATCAGGAGCGTAGGCTCTGATACCAATTGTAAATCACCTAGAAGGGAGTGAATAGGTGATATGCTAATTTATAAACTAAATGCGCTAAATGCGGAAGCTTAAAACAAATATTGCAATCACACTTAAGACAACCAACAAGTGTAGCCGAATTCCCTGTGAAGGGCTCTGGACTAACTCCTCTTGATTCCCCTAAATATGGGTTGAGGTGCTATATGAAGCTCTTGTGGTTAAGTATAAGTGAGACACACACAAGCAATCCAAGCATATAAGGATAAGCAATATGAATCAAATGCAAGGACAACACAAGCATATAAGATATGAATGAATGATGCTATGCACAACACAAATAAAGAGAGAGTTAGAGAGTCAATGGATCAAACGCAAACACAAGGATATGTTTCGAGGTTCGAGCCCCTAGCTCTACGTCCCCGCCTTCACTGAGAAGGATTTCCAATCCACTAAGGAGTACCGAACTCCTCTCTCAACCTTACAATGCCACCGAGGCAATACAACCACAATCCACCTCTACCGAAGAGGGATAAGGTCCGTAGCCAACAACAAACACAATCACCTCTACCGAAGAGGGATCCAAACAATACCACTCCGATCAACCTCTACTAAAGAGGGATACACAAATACAAGGAGGGTTTTTACAACAAGTGGTTTCTTTCAACCACAAACAATCTCTCTTTTCCACTAAACAAAAGATCCTATAGAATAGGATAGATGATAGCTCAAGTGTAAAAAAACTAGAGTTTGGAAAAACAAAAACTCAAAGAAAAATATTTGAGAAAACTCTTATAAAAGATAGAAATGAAGAACAATACAAATCTCCCAATTTTTCTATTTTCTTTGATTTTTCCAAAAACTCTAAAACAAATAAGATGAATCCTTTTTGGCACAGAAACACTTTTGAAAACTTGTTTAAAACACTTGTATATCAGAGAAATTTTGGCTCTTGAAATCTTAGTTAAAACCCCCAAGAAATGGGGTATTTATAAGCCCAAAAGAAAACTAGCCGTTAGGCTGATCTGGCAGTCTGACAGGCTTGCGGTCGGCTGGCCGGCCGACCGCCAACAGTCAGAAATATGACCATTGGGGCAATACGGTCGACCGCCCGGCCGACTGTCTAGATACAGAGAGCAGACTTATCTGATCCGGTCGACCGCTCGGTCGACCGCCCAGATACAGAGAGCAAGGCTCTCTGATTCTGTCGGCCGATCGGCCGACCGGCCCTGTGTCTGACAAACGTGCACAGGGTTGTGCACGTCAGTCGACTGCAACGGTCAACTGGCCCTTGGTTCGGTCGACCGTCCGGTCAGCCGACCTGGCCTGTCAGCCACAGTCCTGGGTCTGAAAAACATGTTAAAAATATTTCTAAAAATCTTATACAAACTTCTAAAAATTCCCAAAAATAGTTTTATCATTTTGCATTGATATATAAACATGTGATAAAAATTTCAACTCAAATATCAGCATATGAAACTATTTTTGTGTTTTAACATTTTTACCAAATACCAAAACATGTATTTTATCAACTTTGATTTTTCAATACATGAATAGGATAGTCAAAATAAGTTCGTTTAAAAGTTAAGCATGCATGTATAGAAAGAATACATCTACTATACATAAACCAATTAAACTTGTTTTGATTAACTATTCATGAAAACAATATTAGTTAAACCAAAACCGAAAAACCAATATCCAAACATAAAACGTGTGTGTATTGTGCACTTGAGCATATCAACTACTCTTATCTTTACAAATGGATCTAAACACAGTAAACACTAGGATACCTAAGTCTTCTTGACGATCTTCATCTTCAAGTTGACTTGGTCCCAAAACTTGATCCACTGAGTGCAAATGAGAGATCTTGAAGCTCGGGCACCGGAATCACTATGAAAAGCTCCAAAGACTTCTTTGTTGAAGGTAATCACCAACTAATATCTTGTTACATGATCTGAAACTAAAATCACAAGATTATTAGTAAACATAACTACATGAGTTAATCATCATCAAAACTAGAGAGGAAGGCCTCCGGACCAACAATAAGTAACTAGGTCAAATAATTGCAAATACTTCTTAACTATTTTTCTTAATCTATGCTTGATGAAAATCTTGATATTTTAATGTGGGTTAAGATTTTCTAAATACTTTCTAATAATTTTTTCTTACTTTACACTTAATTGACAACCTTGACATTGTAACGTTAAAACTTGGATAGTATTATTTCAAATCATAGCCTAGTTTCTATCCCATGTATCTTACTTGATTTTGTGATAGAATATCATGTTTAGAATTTTAAGTGAAGTAATTATCTATCTAGCATTAGCATGTATGGTGGTTGATTATTATAAGTTGTGAACCTTTCTTTTAGATTAATTTTTTTCACATACAATCCATCCCCTCTTTTTCACGTTCTTTAAAAACAGAAAAGATAATAAGAAGATAATATTATCGAAAAACTTCCATCGCATCTCTCCCTGAGGTTCGACCCGTTTAGCTCTTGCTACAGCGGTTAAATTGCAAAGATTCAGAGTCAAAACTAATCACATATACTTCTCATATTCTCTATACTCTGTTTGGAGCAATCAAATTTTGGCACCGTTGCCAGGGAGGGAAGTGTATATGTTGTTTTCTAACTTAGGCTAGATTTTTTTATTTATTTGTTTCTCTTTGTTTTTAACATTTCTTATGTGATATGGCTTATTATAATAATTTTTTCAATTTTAATGGTAGTTCATATTACATCTCGACCTCTTTTGAATCAGATATTGTCAACCAGACATATCATAACTTTAACCAATCAAGCATGCCTAGTTGGTCTTATCCAAATTAACATATTCCCCAATCTCAATTTCATGAAACAAATTAGAATAATCATCTCTACTTCTCACCGAGTCAATGGGGATACAACACCCCTAAGTCATATTGTCAACTACCTTTCCAACCATCATCTTCATATACTTCTTTTCCCACACCACCAATAGAAGAACCTACCTGCTTGAAAAAGGGTATAGAATCCATGATTCAGTCCTCAAATGATCCATTCGATAGGTTAGAAGAAAAAATAGATCATATGCAAGGTTTAATGAATGAGCAAATTTTTAAACTTTCAAACATCCTTGAACTAACTAACCAAATTGATAGGAACCAAGAATTATAGTTTCTTGAAGACCTTGATCAAAATTCAATTTCATCGCACCAACGTGAACTTGATTAATCCCAACCCATGAACAAATTGGCAATTTTTAACTTTAATGAGAATGAACTAGATTGTGAATGCGAACCCGACCCTCAACTTTGTGATCTAATTCCAAACTTTGAATCTATGTTGACTCTGGTGTCTTTATCCAATTTGGATCCAATTTCCCAGCCAATATTAATTCCAGTACTCGTATATTATGGAATAGGATCATCTATTTTGGGTAGTCACATTCATTTGATGGATCATGAATATGAACTTAAGTTCTTTGATTTGGAGCCCACTTTTGAACCAAGCCCGACTCTCGAACCTAAATTTAATTTTCCGAGTCAATATTGGTTCTCAATCCTATTATTCTTAAGCCCAAATCAATCACTTCATCAAGTTAACTTCTATTATTGGACCAAGGTGTAGACAATGATGACCCTGATATGGTATTTCAAGATTGGTCATCCAACCAAGATAGTTTCAAAGTTAGGGTCTTGCATGATCCTATACATTTGGGGGATAATAATAATGTGCATAAGAAAGAGGTCATAAAAGGTGGGTTCCTTGATGATCCACAATATTTAGATTAGGTAGCAATACTTGGCCCAATCCGGCCACCACCGGAACCACCACCTTGAGTTCACATTTTGCCTTTCCTTTCTTCTTTTTCATGCATACATGCATTCATTCATATATTAAGGACAATGCATGAGATAAGTGTGGGGGAGGATTTACTAACATACTAAAATAGGTATATACTAACAAATTTTTTAAAAAAAACTTTTTGAAAAAGAAAATAATATTTTGATTTATTTTTGTAAATAATTAAGTTAATTTTAAGGAATAGAAAAATCATAATTAGGATTTCTTAATACTTGATCAAATAAAAATTATTTGTTTAATTTTTAAGTTTAGTTGAAAAAATTGAAAAAGTAATTTAGTCTTAATAATTTTACCTTGATGAAATATGCATGCTTTAAACACTTACACACTTGGGATTCAAAACAAAGACTCATGTATCTTAGAAAAAAATATATATATAAAATAAACAAATATAACTATTGATTAGCTAGGTACTTTGGCCTAAGAAAGCCTTGGTACTTACGCGAAAGGTAATTAGGTAAGTTTAAAAATATATATATATAAATATATTATATGTATTAACACATCTAATAATCAATTAGTTAGGCATTAGGGCCTCAAGAAGTCTTATTACTTACACAAAAGAAAATTAGATGAGTTATACATATTTAAAAAAATAAAAAAAGAAGTGCTTAAAGGGCAACGAAGTGGTAATATTTCGAACTTCTGCAAAAAAAAAATTATATATATTAATATACAAGGTATAAGAGTTGAAGTTTAAGATCCCAAGTAAAAAATTTGCGTTCACAAAGGTGCATATGACTTAGGATAAATAAAAGACTAAGTGAGAAATTCAGTTTTAATCCTAACCTAAATTGATAATAAATATTTGCATCGAGACTAAGTATAGAAATGAATAATTTGGTGATCCTAAGACTTATAGATTACTTGATTTCCTCAAAGATATTTCAAATATTTTCTCTCTTTCAAAATTGTATTTCAAAAATACTAATATTTTATTTTTCTTTGTTTATGAATTTTGCGGGTGTAATTCACTGAAAACCCTCACGAGACAACACTCGTCCTCTAGGATAACTTAGGGGTTTAACGACTTGTTACACGTGCTAAGTACAGTCGTGATTCTACAGAAGTGAGTTAGGTTAGATTAAATTAGTTTCTAACATTTGATTTTGCTCGAGGACGATCAAAAGATAAGTGTGGGGGTGTGATTGTACTCTAAAATTGCATTTTTATCATCACTTTTACACATATATCTTTGATCATTCCTTTATTAATTAATGCTATTAACCCTTTTTTTAATTATGGTGTGTAGTTACTTAAATGAGAGCATAAAGATACAAGAAGCTTCATTTTATCCCTAATCCAATCAAAAGTTGGATTTTAAATTGAATCCAAAGGAGGAAAGGAATAATTTTCATTCTCCTAAATTCAAGCTCAAATTCAGAAGATAAAATCCTAGAAGATGAAAGGGATAAAGCTAATCCTAAAAGAAAAAAGGAGGATAATTCAAATTAATGGAGTTCAAAATCAATTCAGACTCGGATTCTGACTGTACACCTTTTAATATTCGGATCATAACTTTTGTTACAGATATTCAAATCTGATGATTTAAGATGCTACAGAAAGAAGACTTGAAGGATTATAATTGCTAGTCTGTCTAATTCAGCCGTCTGATGAGTCATATTCAGCAAACAATATGCCAACTTGCTGCAGGACAGAATTCCTTGTTGAATTAGGAAACTTTCTAATTTTTATCCTATTGTGATTAGATTTGAGACCAATTTAAAGAGCTAAAATCTCTAATTATAAAACATCTCCACATCAGAGATCATATCTTAGGATTTTTCTTTTAGTCTCTTCTCCAAATTTCTTTTGTATTTTTTAGATTTTAGTTCTACTTCTAATTCAAGGTTTGTGAGAAGAAGAAGTTATTGTAATTCGAGGTGACAGATCAATACAAAGTGCTTTCTTTCTTTTCATATCTCTTTTTTTATTTACTTTATTTTTTACTTTTTCTTGTTTTTTTTATTTATTTCTTTCTTTCTTTTACTTGCCATGTTTACCATGAGTAGCTAGAGTTTTCTCATGCCTTGCTAAGACATCTTCATCATCACATCTAATCTAGTAGATAGATTAGATCATATGCATACCTACTCTAATTTTTATTCTTAAAGACACATTAGGATAAGCAACTAGGTCAAATATTTGCAAATACTTCTTAACTTTTTTTGTTATTCTATGCTTGATGAAAATCTTGATATTTTAATGTTAAACTTTGATTAAAGTTATTTCAAATAGGTTAAGATTTGCTAAATACTTTCTAATAATTTTTTCTTACTTTATACTCGATTGACAACCTTGATATTGTAATGTTAAAACTTGGATGGTATTATTTCAATTCATAGCCTAGTTTCTATCCCATGTATCTTGCTTGATTTTGTGGTAGAATATCATGTTTAGAATTTGAAGTGAAGTAATTATCTATCTAGCATTAGCATGTATGGTGGTTGATTATTAGTAAGTTGTGAACCTTTCTTTTAAATTAATTCTTTTTTTCACATACTATCCATCCCCTCTTTTTCACGTTCTTTAAAAATAGAGAAGATAATAAGAAGACAATATTACCGAAAAGCTTCCATCGCATCTCTCCCTGAGGTTCGACCCGTTTAGGTCTTGCTACAGCGAAAATTACAAAGATTTAGAGTTAAAACTAATCACATATATTTCTTATATTCTCTGTACTCTGTTTTGAGTAATCACAACACAATCACTTCCAAAGGATTGGAGATTTGCTTCAAATTATCTCACAGATCTCATCATAGGTGTGTATCTAAGGGGGTAACTTCTCGATCCAAACTCCATGATTTATATGAGCATTTTGCTTTTATTTCACACTTTGAGCCCAAAAATATCCTCGAAGCTGAGGCCGATTCATATTGGTTGTTTGCAATGTAAGAAGAGTTCAATCAATTTGAGTGCAATCAAGTTTGGTATCTTATTCTTAGACCCCATGATAGACCAACTATTGGTACTAAATGAATTTTTAGGAATAAGTTAGATAAGTCGGGTAATGTTATTAGAAATAAAGCTGAGTTAGTGGCCCAAGGTTACACCCAAATCGAAGATATCAATTTTGAGAAAACCTTTGCACCCTAGCACGGCTTGAAGCTATACGAATGATACTTGCCTTTGCTTTTTATAAAGATTTCAAACTTTTTCAAATGGATGTCAAAAGTGCGTTTTTAAATGGTTTTATAGAAGAGAAATTATATGTTTGAATAACTCTCCGGGTTTGTTGATATAACACATCCGGATTTTGTGTACAAATTTGATAAAACTTTATATGATTTAAAACAAGCTCTAAGAGCTTGGTACGAAAGACTTTCAACTTTTCAAATTTCAAACGATTTTGTTAAAGGTAAAGTTGATACCTCTTTGTTTACAAGAAATGTAGATAGTGATATCCTAATTGTTCAAATTTATGTTGATGATATTATTTTTAGATCCACTAATGAAAAGCTTTGTAAAGAATTTGAATCATGCATGAAGAATGAGTTTGAGATGCTTATGATGGGAGAGCTAAACTATTTCCTTGGCCTCCAAATCAAGCAAAGGAGTGATAGGATCTTCATAAATCAAGCCAAATACACAAAAAAACTCATCAAGAGATTTGGACTTGAAGATACAAAATTAAGCAAGACTTCCATAGCCACTATTACTAAGCTTGATAATGACAAAAAAAGGTATAAATATAGACACTAAACTTTATAAAAGTATGATTGGTAGTTTACTTTATTTGACAGCTAATAGGTCAGATATTATCTTTAGTATATGTCTATATGTTAGATTTCAATCTTGTTCTAAAGATCTCACTTAATTGCGGCAAAGCGTAGTATTAGATATCTTAAGGACACTATTCGAATGGGCTTGTGGTATCTGAAAACCAAACAATTTCCCATGACGACTCATTCGGATGCCGACTATGCCGGTTATAGAGGGAATAGAAGCACTAGTGGTACTTGTCAATTTCTAGGAAATTGTCTTGTTTCATGATCTTTTAAAAATAAAATTCAGTAGCCCTCTCAACCGCCAAGGCAGAGTATGTTGCGGCCGGGACTTATTGTGCACAAGTCTTACGGATGAAACATACTCTCCGTTACTATGATTTACAGTATGACCATATTAAAATATTTTGTGATAATACCAGTACCATTCATATGGCCAAAAATGCGAATTAACATAGCAAGACCAAGCACATAGATATTCAATATCACTTTCTTAGAGATCACTATGAGAAAGACGATATTGAAATTTATTATGTTTCCATAAATTTTTAACTTGCGGATATTTTACTAAACCACTAGATTATAAGAGATTTTCATTCATTTATGGTGAGTTAAATATTTGTATTATGGATTCATAAGTTTTGAAAATGTTTCCAAATTTTTTTTATGTATTTTTTAAATTAATATCTTTTTTATGTTGATGTCATTACCTTTTTTGATGCATGACAAAAAGGGGGAGAGATATTATTAAGTTGTTTTGATATTCTATATCCATTATCTTTACCATGCTTATATATTAGTTGGAGGAAGGATAATTGGAAGGATGGTAGGCTATATATGCATATTATTATATATTGATATCATTTTTATATATGCATATATGTGTGACTTACTTATATTATCAAATCCATTTAAAGTCCTAATGTTTTCTTGTACTTGATAGATAGCATAACTTGAGGGGGAGCTTTTCAAACTCTTTCATATCTTTTATCTTAAATAACTCCATATTTTGTCATCATCAAAAAGGGGGAGATTGTTGGCCCAAGGTTACAATCACCTAGTTTTATGATTTTGATGATAACAAAATATATATAGTTATTTGTACTAATCAAGTTCAAATATTTAAGTTTATCTCAGGGTTCTAAGAATTCAAAGAGTTTTCTTCTTCTAAAGGAAGGTGATGGTGACTCAAGAAGACTCAAATACGGGATCAAAACTCAAAGCACTCAACGTCACTAATGGAGAAGCCCGGTTGAAGATCTTGTAGTCACTTAGAGCCTTATAAGATATTAGTTTGTTAAAGTGTAGAATATAGTAGTAATGCTCAAAAAGTTACACACACAAAATACACGATTTCAAAAAATACAAGTTTTGATAGTATTGATATGTTGCATGTTTGGTTTTAATATATGTTTCATAATTTTTTTTCTAAAATTTTATAACAAATTTAGAACATGTATTACATCACCTATACAATACTACATTACCCTTAAACCAATACAAAATATTTTGAAAATTGTTTAATATTCAAAATATATACATAAAAATTGTTTCAGGCCAGAACGGTCGACCGCCAGTCGACCAGTGCCCATTGCAGGCCAGACGGTCGACCGCCCGGTTGACCGGGCCTTTGGCCAAGGGGCGTGCACGTTTATGCGCGTTATCGGTTGACCGACTGTCGACCGCTAACCCTTGCGGTTGACTGACTGGTCGATCGACTGAGAGACCCTAACTCTCGGTTGGGGTTGGTCGACCGATAGTTTAAATTTTTCTTTTTAGAATACCACCCGGTTGACCGCCCGGTCGACTGGAGCCAACAGCTCTTTTCTGGATGACCTGTCAGTCGACCGACAGGTTACCAGATAGCCATAACGGCTAGTTTTTGAATCTGTTTTGTTTTTAGTGGATTCCAATAGGCATTTTTTTTTTCAAGTGTCTAAAAACACCCCAAATGACTTCGTATGATTTATAAACGATATTTATTCATTGCCTATATATATGGGTCATGGGTTTTGATTTTAGACAAGAAAAATGCACAAGTTTACAAGTCTTCAAGTTTGTTTCAAAAGAGAAAAGTTTTTCTACCTTTCAATCTCCAAGTACTTTCTTTCCAAAGCTATTTTCAGTTGGTTTTAAAACTTCTCTATTCTTTCTAACTGAATTTCATCTCTCACTTAACTTCTTGAGCAACACTTCATATTTTACTCTATAGGAAGTTATAAGAGAGAGTGTTTATGATCTTATTAGATCACCAAGTGCTTTGTAACCTTAATTGTTTTGTGCTACCTCTTGTGTAGAGGGTTGAGTTTGTGGAGTTGTGTACTCTGGTCTTGTGTAAATCAAATCGTAATTTCTTTATGTAAGGTCCCTTTGTAGAAGATCCCTTAGAGGATAGTGAAATTCTTCATAGTGGTGAAGGCGGGGACGTAGAGCAGTGGGTCGAAACTCGGAACAAATTCCTTTGTGTTTGTGATTGCTTGTGTTTTGGTCTCTATTGTTTTTCATTTTTCATACTTGTGTAATTATTCATCTTGCATTTTATAATTGGTTTCATTCCATCACTTTTATTACCAGTTTATACTCATTTCAACAAGGTGGCAATTGAGCACCTCAACTCATTATTTAGAGGAATCAGAGAGGAGAAATTCTAGAGCCCTTCACGGGGAATCCGGCTTCAATTCTTGTTTTGTGTGACCGTTTGTATAATTCATCATAAGTAATTTTAAAATTACATTTGATTAGCAAAACACCTATTCACCTCCCTTCTAGTTGTATTTCATTTTTGTCATTAGAAGTTGTAATAACTATGTGAGCTTGATAATAAGAGCCCAAATACAGTGTAAAAGTTTTAGAACATGAAATTTTCAATTCTTTTTTTCTAATTTTGGTATTCGATATTTGAGATAGGATATCGGATGATGATAATAAAATGGTGATTAAAAAAATATAGGAAATGGTGAAATAATATGGGCCTAATTGGAAAAACCAAACTGAACCGAGTCATTTCAGATCGATTCGATTCCTAAGTCTAATCAGTTCGACTCGATTTTGCAAAAATTAACAAAAATCGAACTGAACCGACCGATACTCACCCCCGGTGATAACACTCATTGGAAACAAATTAGAGAAAATGACAAATAAAGAGAATAGAAAAAAATTTAGCAATCCCTCGAAAAGAAAAAAAAATTGCGAACTTTTTCCCATCAGTTTCCAAATTAATTCAATATTACTCTATCACACCACGCCATCCACTATACGTCATTGTCCCTCGGCTCGTCCATTGGCATGATGTGCCACTTTCTCTTCCAGTAATAATTATTCACTGAATTTTGTAAATAAAAATCTCCATAAAGCTGAAAAAAAAAAAAATACAAATAATTTCAACAGAATTCAAAATTTTCTAAAAAAAGGTCAACAGTAATTAATTAAGGGAGGGAGGGCACACGTGGGCCGTACGTTTGGAAAGGGATTTGGCGAGAAACTCCCAACAATGGGGGGTGGGCCGTGGGCCCTACCAACTGGGTCTTGTCCCCTTCACATATCTGCCCTCGGGTTTTTCGCGGACCCAGGATTGACGGCGACCCATTCGCCCCCCCACACGTGTGGCCCGAAACAGCCCGGAGCAAGTTGGACCCATCCATTCTGGACAGCTGTAAATCGTACGGTCGGCGCTCTCGAGCACGTCTCTTGTGGGTCCCATGCTTTTTGCATGCCCCAGTTGGATTGAGAGACCATTCACGACCTGTCAGCCCGCTGTCAGTTTCTTCTGTCTTGGCTGCCGAAGGTGGGTCCCTTTGAATAGTGCCATTTCGCCGCCAGCTGTGATCGTACGACGTGGCAGGAGGCGCCTGGCTGCGAATCTTTTGTTACAGGCATCGTACGGTTGGGAGCGTGAGTGACCAGTCAGCATGACACGTGGGATCGCAGAAACAGTAATGCTAATCGGACCCGAAATTTATAGATAATTTTGGTTTCTAATCAGCTAATGACCGTTCCCCAATTTGCTTAGAGTAATGCTATTTGTATTATTTTTTTATATTACATTACACTACTACTCTATGAATTATAAATCACACTAACAACTAATGAGGATGGGCGCCACAATTCATGAGGGTGTGACCCATAATTCATAGAGTAGTAGTATAATGTAGTATAAAAATGGTAGTACAAATTATATTGCTCATTTGCTTTAAGTTAGGATTATGTTGTGGTACTCTGGTTTGCAATCTTGGAACCTAGACACCACTTCCCTAACATTCAGCGTCACACAATTATATAATACTAAAAAAATCATGCATGACAACATCTAAAGATAAAGAGAATCACAGTGTCCCGACAATTTATGAATACTTATTAATCATAATGACATAGAGATTTAAGGTGGTTGATAAGAGAAAATTTGAGTTGTTACAACTCAAACCAGTAGGGGCAGACTCACGTATACCTCAATATGGGCGGATGCCCACACTAGACTCTGTAAAAAAAAAAACTTTAAAGATTATGTGAAATATTTGTTAGAACAAATGAACATAGACTAGAGGAAAATAGACTTCTCTTATAATTGAAAATCTAAAAACTTAGTAGTAGAGTTGCTGTACATTCTTAAACGCTTTGTTTAAGCAATATTTGACCTACTTCAGTGTAAAGATCTCAAAGCCAAAATACCCTCCGGAACAACAGTTGAAGTTTTTTGGTGCGCACCATCCAGATACTCCAGTGATCTCCTTGATTTGTTCAAGCAAGTATCCTCCTCGGTCTGACATGGGACATGGCTCCATTAACAGGTTGGACACATTTCTATACTAGGTAACTGCACTCTTGCTTACAACACTTGCCTCCAAAAGTTAAACACATATACATATACGCACATATAGATAGAGAGAGATATACTTGTGTCATTTCGGAAGGATTCGAGACCGAATCTTTCCCACTCAAATACAACCCTACATATCCGAACGCAATGTTCATTCCGTTGGAGTTGATCTACATTATTTCAATTAATTAAGATCTTACTCATGTATTTTGAATACTTTTTGCCCATCTATCAAATAAGCATAAAATGGACAGCTGAAAATAACTTGCTTAGATTTACATCTTTAGACATACAAATTCTCGATCCGACCATTTCATCATGATCTAAACACTTAAAAGCCCTTATACATCAATTTTTATTAGATTTTAAATATTCTACACTGTTAAACTAATCAACTCACTATTTCGGCTGTCTATTTTGTACCTACTTGATGAATGGGTGAAAAAGTATCCAAAATACATGATTTTGATTTTTAGTTACTTGAATTAATGTAGATCAACTTCAACGGAGTGGATCTTGCATTCGGATGTTATAAGGTTGTATTTGAGTGGAAAGGATTCGATCTTGAATCCTTCTAGAATGACACAAATCTATCTCTACTACACATGCATGTTGGCCCAAAGGCCTATTACTCTAATTTTAATAATGACTAACTCATGTAGTTATAGTACTAATGATCATATTGTATTTAAGTTTCAGATATTGATCAAGATCTTAGTTGATGTTTAGCTTCACTAAAAGACTCAAAGTCAAGTTTGGAGCTTACATATGGTGATTCAAGAGCTCAAATTTATAGAACATATATAGTACTTAAGATGGAGTCTAGTTCAGAGAATCAAATTTGGATCAAGTCTATACGGAGAAGAAGATCTTCAAGAAGACTTGTGTCTAGTATTTATGAGTTTAGAATTTTTGTATAGAATAGATTAGTTTTGATTGCTCAAGCTCACATACACAAAATTTAATATATTGGTTCAGTTTAACAGGTTTATGTTTTGTGTTTTGGTTTATAAAACATATTTCATTAAAAAAAAACAAGTTCATATCATTTGTTTGTATATTGGAGGATCCATACACTATTGAGCTTCACATATTTTTAACAAATTTTTGTATTATGAAAATACTAGTTTTCATTTAAAAGTTTAGTTTTCGAAAAATACGATTTTGGTTTCAAGATTCAATTTTTATACCTCAAAAATAGTTCACATGTTTATAAAATATGTTGATTTTTGATTACACATATTTGTACTTCATTGTATTTACATAAATTTATTTTTGTGAAATTTATTGAGATTTATTGATATTTTAATAGGATTTAAAAAATGTTTAAATGTTTTAAAAATATGATTTTTGGACTGAGCCGGATGACCGCATGATCGACTGACTGTGGAGCTCATTTGCTCTGCTGGTCGATCGCACAGTCGACTAACGTGCACAGACGTGCACGAGCCCAAGAGAGACGGAGTTCGGTAGATCGACCGGTCGACCACAGTAAAGATTCTCCGACAGACTTGTCAGCTGACTATGTCTGGAGAGCTCTCGGGTTTTCTCGGTCGACCAGTCATCTGATGGTTCTGCTGAGTCTGCTCGATATCCTTCTAGTTTTTTGGCCATAACATTTTAATCTGACATTAAATCAATATGATTCAAATTGCATTACAAAAATAACTTTAATTTCTACATTTTTTATTCAATGATTTTTTTCTTATTATTCAAACGTTAAAAATGTCAAATATTGGTTTGAAGTCAGTTCATGTTCTTAAAATAGTTTATAGTTTTTTGGTTTGACACCATTTAGTATTTTGATTAGTATTTTGATCGTAACTTTTATACTCTGACATCAGATTGATTTGATTTAAGTTTCATTGGAAAATAACTTAAATATCTATGAACTTTTAGTATACTTATTTTTGTATTCTGATGTTTTAGGCCTCAAAAATGTGTTCCAAGCTGACCTATTGTGCAAAGGTGGTCTCTGGATGGTCGACCGCCAGGCTCAAACAGTCAGAAATATGACCGTTGGACGGACGACCACGGTCGACCGTGTCGTCGTCTGATAAGCCATTTCTGGCACTTTTTGACCTCAATGTCTAGTTTATTCCTTGATTATATTGTTGGCCTAAGGTTACAATCACCCGGTTTTATGGTTTTGATGATAACAAAACATATGTGATTATTTATCACTAATTAAGTTTAAGTGTTTAAGTATATTTCAGGGTTCTAAGGATTCAAAGAGTTTTCTTCCTCTAAAAGAAAGTATTGAAGACTCAATAAGATTCAAATACGGGATTAAAAGCACTCAATGTCGCTAATGGAGGAGCCCTGTTGAAGATCTTATAGTCACCTAGAGCCTTGTAAGATATTAATTTGTTAAAGTGTAGAATATAGTTGTGATGCTCAAGAAGTTACATACACAAAATACACGATTTCAAAAAAATATAAGTTTTGATAGTATTGGTATTTTGCATGTTTGGTTTTGATACATGTCTCATAATTTTTTTTAAAATTTAATAACAAGTTTAGAACATGTATTTCATCATCTATACATTGCTACATTACCCATAAATCAATACAAAATATTTTAAAAAATGTTTGAAACTCAAAATATATCCAGAAAACTGTTTCAGGCAAAGGTCAACCGGACGATCAATCGGTGCTCATTTCAGGCCAAAACGGTCGACTGCCCTATCGACCAGGCCTTTGGCTTAGGGGTGTTCACGTTTGTGCATGTTGTCAGTCGACCGACTAGTCGACCGCTACCCTTGTGGTCGACGATCGGTCGACCGATCCGGTCGACCAACGTTTTGTTTTTCTCTCTTTTGAACAGCCGAGTGGTCGACCGACCGGTCGATCGGATCCAACATTTCTTTTATGGCAGGCTGTCGGTCGACCGACAGTCTGCCAGTTGGCTATAACGGCTAGTTTTTGAATCTGTTTTGTTTTTAGTGGATTCCAACGGGCATTTTTTGTTTCCAAGTATCTAAACAAACCCCAAATGACCTGGTATGATTTACAAATGATATTTATTCATTGCCTATATATATGGGTCATTGGTTTTAGTTTTTAGATAAGAAGTTTACACAAGTTTACAAGTTTTCAAATTTATTTCAAAAGAGAAATTTTTTTCTAACTTTCAATCTTCAAGTTCTTTCTTTCCAAAACTATTTTTAATTATTTTTAAAGCTCTTCATATCTTTCTAACTGAATTTATTCTCTCACTTAACTTCTTAAGCTATACTTCATATCCTACTCTATAGGAAGTTATAAGAGAGAGTATTTGTAATCTTGTTGGATCACCAAGAGCTTTGTAAACTCAATTGACTTTATGCTACCTCTTGTGTAGAGGGTGAAATTCACCTGGGGGGGTGAATAGTGATGGCTAATCTAATGGTCACTTAATGATGAATGATGCAAATAATGCGAAAGCTAAAAACAATTATGACCTAATTAAATCTTTTACATTAAACACCACGTATAACACAAGAGTGTTGCCGAATTCTCCGTGAAGGGCTCTGGACAAACTCCTCTAGATTCCCCTTGAATGGGTTGAGGTGCCGCGTCTTGGTTGAATACAAGTGTTAGTCACAATCCCAAGAAATATATCAATAAAGCACAAATGAATATATCAAGCATATAAAGATAGACAATAATTGAATGCAAGATATAAACAAGAGACAAAGAGAGAGAGAGAGAGAGAGAGAGAGCAATTGCAAACACAAGGGTATGTTTCGAGGTTCGAGCACACTTGCTCTACATTCCCGCCTTCGACACACGAAGGATTTCCACTATGCACGATCCCAATGGATCTCTCCTTGGTGCCGCAACACCTACAAGCCCTCAGACTCCCTAGTCCCATACACACCGCAAGCCCACCGGCTCGCCGAGGCCGCACCTCGTACAACAAGTTCGCACCCGAACTCGAAACAACGCGGACACACACGTCCGCCTCCTCAAAGTACAAGAAATGATCTCTTGGTGATCTAAACACTTGATCACCAATAAAAGCTCTCACTACAACACACCTATAGGATGTATAATCAATGGATGCTCAAGTGTGGTGTGAGAAAATCAAGGATGTGAAAGGTGGAGGAAAACTCAAAGACTTTCTTTTAACACTCTTGATAAAACTTCCCTTTAGATAGGAAATATTTTCTCTCTATTTTGTGGAGAAAACTCTTCTAAAAGTCTGGGAAAAACTGGCTCTAAGAGACTCCAAAATCTTAGCTCCAAACAATGACCAAACCCCCAAATTTATAGGCCAGAAAAATATAGCCGTTGGGGTCTGTCAGAGCTGCCGGTCGACCGGCCGGTCGACCGCCAACGGTCGGATTTCTGACCGTTGGAGCTATGGTCGACCGGTGCGGTCGACTGAACTTTCCAGAGAGCACTGCTCTCTGGAGCGGTCGACCGGCACGGTCGACCGTCCAACAGTACACACAGGCGTGCACGTCTGTGCACGTCGGTCGACCGGCCCGGTCGACCGACTTCAGGACTAGTCGACTATAAAGGTAGGCAAGTCGACCAGCTGAAGCCTGAAAACAATTTTCTGGGATTTAAAACATGACCTTTTTGACTTAAATAAAATCCCATAAAATGCATAAAAATCTACAATAACAATTTTAACCAATATACTTGATAAACAAACATGCTTGCACAAAATCAAGGCATGTTATAAAAGTTTGGACTATTTTTGTAATATGGAAATATTTGGCTTAAAATAAAAATGTTTTTCCAAAACAATATTTTCCAAAACATATTTGTCAAATCTTCATCAAATACAAAAACAAGATATACTTTTAAAGCATAGTGTGTATGGATATGATCCACTACACAATCATAATGAAATATCTATGTTTTTGACATAAGCTCTAAATAAGGTTTTGGCTGAAACATATAACTTTGAATAAAAACCAAAACTATGTTTTTCTAAAATGAAAGTCTTTTCTAAATCTGAAAATTCTTTAATGAAAAGACAAGTAAATCAAGAGTGTGTGTGTGTATAATACTTGAGCAATCCACCAACTATCTATCCTTTACATTTTTAACTAAAACAAAAACTAAATCTTATACCTAGACACAAGCCTTGATCTTGAAGTCTTCCCTTGAAGTCTTCTCATTATCTTGACTTGGTCCAAGGTTGATCCAAAAACTCCTTGGATCACAACCGTGCTAGCTCCAAATCTTGACATTTTATCCTTTGTTGAGTTATGCACCTACTAAGATCTTGATAATGAATCTGTCACTAATCAAACACAAGATCATTAGTAAATATAACTTCATGAGTTGATCATCATCAAAACTAGGGTGATAGGCCTTTGGGCCAACAATCTCCCCCTTTGTGATGATGACAAAACTCATGAGGTTATATATGCATGGATTAAAGTAAAGCTTCAAGGAAGCTCCCCCTTAACTCATGCATAACACAAAATAATAAATATATGCAATGAAGCTCATGAACATGTATGCAAATGATGGAGACGAAACAAAATAAATCTTTTTCTCCTATTTGCAAAACAAAACATATATGCATAAATAACAAGGAAGACAAATACTACTCCCCCTTAAGCAATGAAAAACATGCATATATATACTCAAATACTTCTCCCCCTTTTTGTCAATCATCAACAAAGGGTTCAAAGTAAAATCAAATCAAACAAAATTTTTCTCCCCCTTTTTTGTCAAAAACAAAAAGATCAAGAAGGGGTGAAACAAATCAATCAATAAAGATTTATATGCGATATACATTCATGAAGAGGAAGACGCTAAGTTAGCTTCCCTACACATATGCATTACTTGAAGAAGGGATGACAAGCCCTAACTCACATAACACATATTATGTAATGCATAAGAGGAGATGTAAAGCTCCCCCTACACACGTATATCATATAAAGAAGAGTTGTCAAGCTCCTCAATTTATAATATACTCAACATGAATCTATATGTAGAAGAAATGTTAAGCTCTCCTTGCATATAGGAAATACATACCAAAACATTTTTAATTTTTTCTTTAAAAAATTTTAAAGGTATCAGAGCTCTTGTAAAACAAACAAATTTTTAAGATACCAAATCGAAAATAATCATTATTGTAAAACATATTGATACCAATTGAAATTTAACAAATATGAAGTTGAAGCATTTTGATATCAATGGTAAACATAATGATCCAAAATTTTTATTTTTCATCAAAAACTTTGTGCTTTAAAAATGTGAACCAATTGAAAGTTAAGCACATGAAAATCATATATATATATATATGAAATAAGTATACCAATTGAAATTGATACATACATATATAAGAAACAAAATATGAGTATATACAAAATAAGTTCATATTGATACCAATTGAAACGATTCAATGATACCAATTGACATAACAATAAAATCAAGTGTATATCTCATAACCTACCACCCTTCATATGCACAAGATAGAAGATTTTCAATTAAGCATACAAGGCATAATCGCCCATCCATCCTCCCATAGATGGTAGGGGTTTTCAAAAATAGATTTGAAAATAAGCTTAGTTTGAAAAACTCTACCAAATGAAGAATTTGCACTAGATAATATGAAAATATTTTAAAACTAGTACGAAATCCTTCAAGCAAGGAATAAAGCAAAAATGTTTTTCATGAAACACAAGTAAATCACATGGCACTAAAAACACTCTATTATCCATGAAGTCCATAAAATTTTCAAAAGAGGTGAGTGTACTAGTGTTATGTGGAAAGTGGTATCATGAAAATGTCAATAAAGCTCAATATTTCTTTAAATAAGAAAAACATGAAAATCATCAAAAATTTTTGTTAAAAAATATTTCAAGATATATGTATGTTTTGACAACACAATAAGTATACATACATATCTCTTAAACACAATTGAGTCCATATAAATAGATTTGCATTAAAGGCAAATGACTCAAGAGGTATACATGTATATCTTAAAGTTTGGCAAAATACACATATATATGAAATGAAAAATACATGATCATAAATCAAATCCAAGAAGTGGGAATATAAGTTTAAAAATGTATGTATCATCAAAACCAAGCAATACAAGCACATTTCATGGGTTCAAATAAGCGTTCAAGCATAAATATAAATAGATTTATTTGTGGCCCACGACATGTACAAGTATATATCCTAGTGTTGACAAAAACTAACATATAAACTAATATTCAAATCATGAAGCATCAAATTTTGAGAAAAAATAGAATCATGTGGATAATCTCAAAAATTATTTGAAGAATAAATAACTAGTATAAATTGTTTTTGAAAAACTAGTTAAAGATCCTTCAAATATATCAAATCTTATGTTTTTCATAAACATAACTAGATACACAAAAATTTAAGCACTCATGGTCTATAAGGCTCAAAATGTTTTTAATAAAAATGTGAGTGTTAAACGATCATGTAAATAGCATTTTTATGAAAATAGTCAAAGAAGCTCAAAGAGATCATATTTTTAACAAAAACACGAAAAATCATTTTTTAATCAAAACACTAATTTTCATGGTATATGTATGATTAATCCAATCCTAACAATACACATACATATCCCAAATATAAAAGAGTCTATTAAAGACGTTTGCATGAAGGCAAGAGACTCACGGGTATACATGTATATTTATTAGATGTGAATTAAAAAATACATATACATGAAGTAAAGTCATAAAATAGGTAAAACATGTAAAAAAGAGAATCATCAAAACTAGTCTATACATATGCATATAGTGGATACAAATGAGCATGAAGTTCAATCATATATGAGTCAATTGTAATTCACTATTTGTACATGTATATATGCAAGTTTTGATAAAATCTACATTTAAACTAGTTCATACCACATGAAGCACAAAGATACATAAAACATGAACATGCTATATGATATTAAATGAATAAACATGTAAATAAAAGTAGGAGTTTAGAGGGTGTTACCAACTCCAAAGCTCCAAATATGGTGGTCTTTCCACCAAAGCTCCTTGATAGCGATGCATCCAAAAGTATGTCCATCAAGTCTATTGCATCCACTATCAAGACACCAATTCTCTCACGTTTTGTGAGAGCCCTCACTTACATCAAAAGCAAATGGTGGGGGTTTTGGTACCCATATTTTCTTGTAGGGTCCACGGGGGTTAGTTTTGTTGTAAGGAACCCAAAATCTTTTATTAGCAAAATTTATAGAATTAATCTTATCATAACAAAACTTTGCTAAATGGCCTTTGCGGCCACAATGTGTACATATGTACACCTTAGTATGCTTATGTGTAGGAGTGTGATCATGTTGTGCAACATAAGCAAATGCATGGTTATGATGTGCATGAGCATGTGGAGTTTGTTTCTTTGAAAACATTGACTCCAACGTAGAATGATTAAAAGCACAAGAGTTCAAAGTTGAACTCAAATCATCCATTTTATTTTTCAAATTCTTAATCTCATTAGTTGTGGCATTTAAAGCATGGTGAGATATAGAATCATTTTTCCTTTTCTTTTTAGAAACAAATTCTTTTTCTTTTTCAACAAATTTTCTTTTCAAAGTAATATTTTCTTGAAAAATAACTTCTTTTTGTTTTTTCACCAAATCAATCTTATTTTTCAAAGTAGTATTCCCTTCACATAAATCATTCAATTTTGCAAGTAAGGAAACATTCTCATTTTTCAAATCTTCCTTTTCCTTTTCTAATGAATCTTTTTCATCAAGCATGGCATCTAAATTCTTTTTCAAATTTTTGTTATCTTTTTCTAAACATGCAATGTTAGATCTAAATGTATCATGTTCTACATGCATGCAATCAAGTTTCTTTTTCAAATTTTTATTATCTTTCTTAATCATGTCATATTTCTCAAGCAATAATTGACAAAATGTAGAAAGCTCTTCATATGACATATTATTATCCTCATCCTTAGATTCGGAAGTTACCTCAAGGGGGTTATCCCCTTGGACCATATAGCATACGTTGGTGATGTCGCTTCCAACGTCCGAATCGCTCCCCGCATAGTATAAATCCTTTTCGCCAAGGGAGGTGAGGGTGTTCCATACTACAAAAGCCGAATCAATATTAGCAACTCTAGATAAATAAACATCATATAGGGTAGACTTGATAGCATGAAGGGCTTTTGCATTAGCCTCAAAATTCTTACCATCTAAAGAATATGCATTATTAGTAGTGGCAAGATATACATGAAAACCTAAGGCTTTGAGATACAAGGACATCTTCACCTTCCATATATGGATGTTAACAATGTCAAACATGGGTGGTGACATGAAGTCCATGGTCTGTGTACAAACATATTATGATTAGCCTAAAAGGAGGATCTTTAACTCTAGGTTGTTAGACCAAATCAGAGTACCAAGCTCTGATACCAATTGTAAGTTCACCTAGAGGGGGGTGAATAGGTGATGGCTAATCTAATGGTCACTTAATAATGAATGATGCAAATAATGCGGAAGCTAAAAATAATTATGACCTAATTAAATCTTTTACATTAAACACCACGTATAACACAAGAGTGTTGCCGAATTTCCCGTGAAGGGCTCTGGACAAACTCCTCTAGATTCCCCTTGAATGGGTTGAGGTGCTGCGTTGGCTCTCTTGGTTGAATACAAGTGTTAGTCACAATCCCAAGCAATATATCAATTAAGCACAAATGAATATATCAAGCATATAAAGATAGACAATAATTGAATGCAAGATATAAACAAGAGACAAAGAGAGAGAGAGAGAGAGAGAGCAATCGCAAACACAAGGGTATGTTTCGAGGTTCGAGCACACTTGCTCTACATCCCCGCCTTCGACACACGAAGGATTTCCACTATGCACGATCCCAATGGATCTCTCCTTGGTGCCGTAACACCTACAAGCCCTCGGACTCCCTAGTCCCGTACACACCGCAAGCCCACCGGCTCGCCGAGGCCGCACCTCGTACAACAAGTTCGCACCCGAACTCGAAACAACGCGGACACACACGTCCGCTTCCTCAAAGTACAAGAAATGCTCTCTTGGTGATCTAAACACTTGATCACCAATAAAAGCTCTCACTACAACACACCTATAGGATGTATAATCAATGGATGCTCAAGTGTGGTGTGAGAAAATCAAGGATGTGAAAGGTGGAGGAAAACTCAAAGACTTTCTTTTAACACTCTTGATAAAAACTTCCCTTTAGATAGGAAATATTTGCTCTCTATTTTGTGGAGAAAACTCTTCAAAAATCTGAGAAAAACTGGCTCTAAGAGACTCCAAAATCTTAGCTCCAAACAATGACCAAACCCCCAAATTTATAGGCCAGAAAAAATAGCCGTTGGGGTCTGTCAGAGCTGCCGGTCGACCGGCCGGTCGACCGCCAACGGTCGGATTTCTGACCGTTGGAGCTACGGTCGACCGGTGCGGTCGACCGAACTTTCTAGAGAGCACTGCTCTCTGGAGCGGTCGACCGGCACGGTCGACCGTCCAACAGTACACACAGGCGTGCACGTCTGTGCACGTCGGTCGACCGGCCCGGTCGACCGACTTCAGGACTAGTCGACTATAAAGGTAGGCAAGTTGACTAGCTGAAGCCTGAAAACAATTTTCTGGGATTTAAAACATGGCCTTTTTGACTTAAATAAAATCCCATAAAATGCATAAAAATCTACAAAAATAGTTTTAACCAATATACTTGATAAACAAACATGCTTGCACAAAATCAAGGCATGTTATAAAAGTTTGGATTATTTTTGTAATATGGAAATATTTGGCTTAAAATAAAAATGTTTTTCCAAAACAATATTTTCCAAAACATATTTGTCAAATCTTCATCAAATATAAAAACAAGATATACTTTTAAAGCATAGTGTGTATGGATATGATCCACTACACAATCATAATGAAATATCTATGTTTTTGACATTAAGCTCTAAATAAGGTTTTGGTTGAAACATATAACTTTGAATAAAAATCAAAACTATGTTTTTCTAAAATGAAAGTCTTTTCTAAATCTGAAAATTCTTTAATGAAAAGACAAGTAAATCAAGAGTGTGTGTGTGTATAATACTTGAGCAATCCACCAACTATCTATCCTTTACATTTTTAACTAAAACAAAAACTAAATCTTATACCTAGACACAAGCCTTGATCTTGAAGTCTTCCCTTGAAGTCTTCTCATCATCTTGACTTGGTCCAAGGTTGATCCAAAAACTCCTTGGATCACACCGTGCTAGCTCCAAATCTTGACATTTTATCCTTTGTTGAGCTATGCACCTACTAAGATCTTGATAATGAATCTGTCACTAATCAAACACAAGATCATTAGTAAATATAACTTCATGAGTTGATCATCATCAAAACTAGGGTGATAGGCCTTTCGGCCAACAGAGGGTTGAGTTGGTAGAGTTGTGTACTCCGATTTTGTGTAGACTAAGTTGTAATTCCTTTGCGGAAGATCTCTTAGAGGATAGTGAAATCCTTCATAGTGGTGAAGGTGGGGACGTAGAGTGGTGGCTCGAACCTTTGAACAATTCCCTTGTGTTTGCAATTGCTTGTATCTTACTCTCTATTGCTGTTTACATTTTATACTTGTGTAGTTTTTCATCTTTCTTAATTTCATTGCTTGCATTTCATTCATCACTTTTACTATCAGTCTATACTCATCTCAATAAAGAGGCAATTGAGCACCTCAACTCATTATCTAGAAGAATCAAAGAGGAGAAGTTCTAGAGCCCTTCGCGGGAATTCGGCTTTAATTCTTTTTTTGAGAGACTATTTGCATATTTCATCATAAGTAGCTTTAAAATGGCATTTGATTAGCAAAACACCTTTTCACCCCCCTCTAGGCGTATTTCAATTGGTATCAGAGCTTTGGTCTCTAGTTTTTGGTTTAACAACCTTAGAGAGATGCTAATTGCTAATCACTTCTTTCTCAATTTCATCTTCATCCACTTTAGTAAAATTAGACCCCTCTCAAGTTTGATGGCCTTAACTTTCTTGTATGGAAGGGTAAGATGACCGTATTTTTGCAATTCTTAGAAAGTCGGGTTGCAAAAGCAATGACTAAACCCTTTAGTGTACCCATTGGTGATGAGGCCACTTGGTCCGACATTGTCACTAAGGAGTTTGATGCAAATGCTAAGACATACTATGCCTTACTTCAAGCTTTAAACGATGACGATATTGCTAAAGTCATCTATTGCAAATCCGCCTATAAGATTTGGACACACCTAGTAGTCACACATGAGGGAATATCACAAGTCAAGAGAGCAAAAAATGATCTTTTGCGTTCCCAATATGAAAATTTAACCATGCAAGATAATGACACCACTGATGACATAGTAATAAGATTTATTAAAATAACTAATGGTCTTACTTCTTTAGGTGATGTCATTGACAATGATCAAAAAGTAAGGAAGGTCATTCCCACACTTCCACCCTCATGGGAAGTCAAGGCTACTACATTGAAGGAGCTGAACGACAAAGAAGAGATGGAGCTCATCGGTCTTATAGGAAACCTTAAGACCCATGAAATAGAGAGGAATGCAAGAGAAGAGATGGCACCACAAAAGAAGAAGATGATTGCGTTCAAATCCACCCCCACCATCTCAGACAATGATGATGAAGAAGAGGACAATGAAGAATTTTGCCTCTTAGTGAAAAATGTAAGGAGGATGTATAATAAGGTCAAGTTTAACAATAGAAGAAGATGACAAGAGAAAAAAGGAAAGAAGGTCATGTGCTTCAATTACCGGAAGCCGGACCACATGGTTGCGGATTTTTCGGAGACCAAAAGTAAACCTTCAACCTCCAAGAAGCCCTACAAAAAGAAGGCTCTCAAAGCTACATGGGACTCGGAGAATGAAATTGATGAAGAAGTAGATACGGCACATGTGTGTTTCATGGCTAATGATAACACACCTAAGGTATCATTCGAATCCTCACTTGATGATTGTGAATTAACAATGGATG
Organism: Agave tequilana; assembly: GCA_038442645.1. Lineage (NCBI taxonomy): Eukaryota > Viridiplantae > Streptophyta > Magnoliopsida > Asparagales > Asparagaceae > Agave > Agave tequilana. Next base: position 186,084 of record JAVJIF010007806.1, read on the forward strand.
AATTGGGTGAGGCTTTTGAAAAGTTGTCTAACAACTATGATTTTCTTAAAAAGAAGTATTTAAAAATGAAAAAGAAAAATGAAACCCTTCAAAATAAAATTGTTATTCTTTCTACAGAAAAAAATAATTTATCTTTCACACTTATACCCACACAAAAATATTTTGATACATATAAAATTTCATGTAAAGCAAAATTTTCATTAATTGATAAAAATAAGATTTTTATTCTAAAAGATAAAATTAACTCTTTAGGAGATGTGTTAAAGAAATGTGAGTTTGATAAATTTAGGGTGGAGGCAATGTTTCCTAAGAAACATACTCCACAGAAAGATGTCCACACTACACATACTCATCATACTACACATACCCACATTCCTAAATCACAACATATACTTACACATCATGATAGACATACTACATACATCAAACAGATTCACACCCTACACTCCCATCATGCTTTTATATATGGTAAAGTTTTTTCATGCACTTATTGTGGCTAAAGGGTCACTTAGCTAAATTTTACTTTGATAGAATAAATGCTTCCAATGATCACATTTGGGTTCGAAATGCTAACATTATAGGACCCAAGAAAATTTGGGTACCAAAATCAACCAATTTGTTACTTGATGTAGGTACACACCGAGGCTCCAAGACGTAAGGAGCGGTGGTATCTTGATAGCGGGTTTTCAAAGCATATGACTTAGGATATCAATAATTTTGCAACCCTATCAAGGTATCATGAAGGTGTCACCATCACCTTTGGAGATGATTCCAAAAGGAAAATTATCGGTATAGGTAACATTAAAATTGGCTTATCTCCCTTAATTGAACCTGTTATTTTTGTTGATGATCTCAAGCATAACCTCTTGAGTATTACTTAACTTTGTGATAGAGGTTTAAAAGTGATCTTTAATGATTTAACTTGCAATGTTTTAGATAGACAAACCAATGCATATGTGCTTTTCAGTTTTCGTGAAAATAATGTGTACATGATTGATATGTCAAATTTACAATGCAATGCTACATGTCTAAATGCCTTTAATGAAGATTCTTGGTTATGGCTTTAGAGTATAGGCCATGTTTTATTTGACCATCTATCTAGAATCAATAATAAGAAAGTGGTGAAAGGTATTCCTTATTTGAAATTTGAGAAGGACCGCATTTGCGATACGTGCCAACTTGAAAAACAAACCAAGTCCTCTTTCAAAACAATTAAGGATTTCATGACATCAAGACCCTTGGAGTTAATTCACATGGATTTGTTTGGTCTAACTAAAACCAAAAGTCTACGTGGAAATCGTTTTGTCTTTATTTTGGTTGATGATTTTTCTCGTTTTACATGGGTTTTCTTTTTAGAACATAAAGATCAAGATATTTCACATTTTCAAGTGTTTAGAAAAAGAGTTGGGTAAAAAGATTTTCTGATTTTACATATAAGAAGTGATAGAGGTGCTGAATTCATTAACCACTCATTAATCACTTAGTATGAAGAACATGAAATCAAATATGAATTATCATATCGTAGAACTCCACAATAAAATGGATTTGTTGAAAGGAAGAATTGTAATTTTCAAGAAATGGCTAAGATAATGATAAATGAATACAAACTCCCTCAATACTTATAGGCCGAGGCCATAAATACATTATGTTACATCTCAAATAGAATGTATTTTTATAAAAAATACTTCTAAAACTTTATTTGAAATTTACTATTTGAGAAAACCAAATGTTTCTTACTTTAAAATTTTTGGTTGTAAATGCTTTATTTTAAACACTAAAGACAATTTAGAAAAATTTGATGTCAAATCTCATGAAGCCATATTTGTTGGGTATTCAAATACTAGTAAAGCCTATAGAGTCTTCAATAGATCTAGTTTGATTATTGAAGAATCTATACATGTCAAGTTTGAGGAATCTAATGCTTTTGTGAAGAATATTGTAGAAATTGATTCTTTAGGTGAAGACATGGAGAACTTGAAGGACTCACTTATAGAAGAAGAAAAATCAAAGATTGATGTACAAGGTAAAGTTCAAGAGGTTGAAGTGGAGCTAACACAACCACTTTCAAAGAATTGGAGATTTGCTTCAAATCATCTCAAGGATCTCATTATAGGTGATGTATACAAGGGGGTAACTACTCGATCCAAACTCCATGATTTATATGGGCATTTTGCTTTTATTTATCATTTTGAGCTCAAAAATATGTTGGCCCAAAGGCCCATCACTCTAGTTTTGATGATGATTATCTCATGTAGTTATAGTACTAATGATCTTGTATTTAATTAGTTTCAGATTTGTGATCAAGATCTTAGTAGGTATTTAGCTTCAACAAAGGATTTCAAGTCAAGTTTTGGAGCTAACACGTGTTGATTCAAGAGCTTGTGCATCAAGATCACATCAAGTCTCAAGAGGAGTCTAGCTCATTTGATCATGGTTTGGACCAAGTCAAGAAAGAGAAGAAGATTTTCAAGTAAAGACCTTCAAGAAGACTTGTGTCTAGGTTTGTTTTGTTAAGATTTTGTTTTAGATAAAATGTAAAGGATAAATTAGTTGGTGAATTGCTCAAGTATCTTATGCAATCACACACAAGATTTAGATGAGTTTTTATAAAAGAGTTTTCATTTTGAAAAATACAAAAGAGTTTTTATTTTGAAAAAATACCATTTTGGTTTTTGGACTTTCATATATACATGTGTTTTAACCAAAACTATTTTAGAGCTTAATGTCAAAAACATAGATATTTCATCATATATGTGTAGTGGATCATATCTATACACACTAAGCTTTAAAAGTGTTTAAAATATCTTGTTTTTGTAATTGGAGAAGTTTTGGAAAAATCAATTTTGAAAATACGATTTTTGTTTTAAGGCAAAATTTCTAAGTTACAAAAATAGTTCAAAATATTTGTAATATGTTTTGATTTTTACTCAAACATGTTTGTATATCAAAGTATAATACTGAACTTATTTTTGTAGATTTTTAGAGAATTTATGGGATTTTATTAAAGGTAAAAAACCAAGTTTTTAAATCCTCAAATTGCCTGGACTGACCCTCTATCGGTCGACCAGACGGTCGACCGGACAAGAAGTTGGTCGACCATTTCGGTCGTCCGATGTGCACAGACGTGCATAGGTTGGGCCGGTCGACCGCACGATCAACCGCCAGAGAGTGTCTGCTCTCTGAAAATGGCCCGGTCGACCGGGCGGTCGACCGCTAGGCCATTGCCCAGTTGGCGGTCGACTGCGGTCGACTGACCTTCCCAACGGTCAGAAATCCGACCGTTGGCGGTCGACCAGGCAGTCGACCGTCAACAGCCAGAGCTGCTGAGTTAGCTTCCAACGGGTAGATTTTTAGAGCCTATAAATTGGGGCTCCCTTGGGCTATTTTCTACAAGATTTTAAGTGAGTTTTTGAGCTAGTTTTTCCTACACTTCTAAGTATTTATCTCTACTTGTTTTAGAGTCAAAACTTTCATATCAAAAGGAGAGTTTTACAAGAGTGTTTTCAAAAGAGTTTTTCTTGAGTTTTTCCACCACAATCATTCCTTGCTTTTCTCACACATACTTGAGCTTTCCATTGATAAATCCATCCTATAGGAGAGTTGTTGTGAGAGTGATTTTAGGTGATCAAAGTGTTATGATCACCAAAATTCTCATTCTTGTTTTGAGGAGGCGGACTTGCGGGTTCGCGTTTTTTAGGTTCTAGTGAGAACTCGGTGTAGAGGTGCGGCCTCGGCAAGCTTTCGTGCATGCGTGTATTTGTTCTTGCGGGAACAAGAGAGGGACTAGAGAGTCCAAAGGAGTTCTAGTGTGAACTCGCTTGTAGGTGTTACGGATCGTTTTATAGTAGAAATCCTTCATAGTGTTGAAGGTAGGGACGTAGAGCAAGTGTGCTCGAACCTCAAAAAAATCTTCCGTGTTTGTGATTGCTCTCTCCCTCTATCTCTTACTTGTCTTTTTATCTTGCATGTTTATATTGCTTAGATATCTTATATGCTTGATATATTATGTGCTTAATTGTTATATGCTTGGGGATTGTTTGCTCACATTGGTATTCAACCAAGAGAGCAATAGCGACACCTCAACTCTTATCTAGAGGAATCTTGAGGAGTTAGTCCAGAGCCCTTCACGGGGAATCCGGCTACACTTTTATATTATACTTGGTGTGTTGTGCTTAAGGATTTTTAGTTTGCATAAATAATTTTAATTCTGCATTAATTCACAATTAGATTAGCTAGTCACCTATTCACCCCCTCTAGGTGATTTCAATTGGTATAGAGCCAAGTGCTCTTGATTTGGGTCTAATAACCTTGAGTTAAAGATCCTCATTTGTAGCTAATCATAATATTTGTTTACACACACATGGATTTCATGACACCTCCCACTTTTGACATTCTTAACATCCAAACTTGAAAAGTTAAGATGTCATTGTACCTCAAAGGCTTAGGTATTCATGTTTATCTTGCTACCATTAAGGATTCATACTTTAGTAATAGCAAGTGTCTTGAGGCTAACTCAAAAGTCATCCATGCTTTAAAGAGTACCCTAAATGATGAATATTTATCTAGGGTTGCTAATCTTGATTCAGCTTTTGTAATTTGGAACACCATAGTCTCCCTTCGCGAACAAGAATAATACTATGGGGGGAGCGACTCGGAGGTTAAAAGTGAGGCTTCCAACGTATGCTACATGGTCCAAGGGATACCCTTGAGGTAAACTCCGAATCCGAGTTAGAAGAGGATGTTGATATGTCTTATAATGAACTTGAATCATTTTGTCAACAACTTCTTGAAAAATATGAATTGCTTAAAAAGGATAATAAGAAAATGAAAAACAAATTTGATTCCTTGTTAAAAGAAAAAGATTCTTTTCAAAATAAATTGGAATGCATTTCAAAAGAAAACGAATATTTGAAAAATAAGAATATTTCCTTAACTTCTAAATTGAATGATCTTTGTGAAGGAAATACTTCCTTGAAAGATAAAATTATTTTGGTGGAAAAGGAAAAAGAAATCGCTTTGCAAGAGAACACCTCTTTGAAAAGAAAAATTATGTCAAAAGAAAAAGAAAATGTTTCTAAAAAGAAAAAGATTATTGACCATGCTTTTCATGCTACTACTATTGATAAAAATGAAGTTAAATTTTTAAAATAAAATAGATTATTTGAACTCAACTTTAAGCAAATGTGCATTTAACCATTCTAGATTGAAAACCTTGTTTCAAAGGAAACAAGCTCCACATGTTCATGTAAATCACCCACAACATGTATATGAACACTTTGCACGTCATAATCACACACATATACATATGCATGATAGAGCGTACAAGTGTACACATTGCGGCCGCAAAGGCCATTTAGCAAGATTTTGTTATGATAGAATAAATTCTTTAAATTTTTCTAATAAAAATGTTTGGGTTCCGAACAAAGCTAACCCCCGTGGACCCAAAAGAAAATGGGTACCAAAATCCCCACCTTGTGTGTTTGATGTAGGTGTGGGCTCTCACATGACGTGAGAGGGTTGGTGCCTTGGTGGTGGATGCATGGACTTGAGGGACATATATTTGACGCACCGCTATCAAGGAGGTTTGGTGGGACGACCACCATGTTTTGGAGATTTGGAGTATAGTTCTTATGGTTTGGTAACTATCTCTAAACTCCTATTTTAGTTTATATGCTTTTACTATTTGATAATTTTTTGCATGTTTTTGGTTTAGTGCTTCATGTGGTAAATACTTGTATAGATGTAGTTTTATCAAAACTTATGTATATACGTTTACAAGTAGTGAGCAACATTTGATTCATATACATTTGTGCTTCATTGTTCATTTGTACTCATTACATGCACATGTATAGCATAGTTTTGATGATTCTCTCATTTATACTTATTTTGTCTATTTTTGTGCATGTTTTACTTCATGTATATGTAATTTTTATTCAAAACTAATAAATATATATGTATGCCCTTGAGTCACTTGCCTTCATGTAAATACTATTATAGACTCTTTTTATGTTTGGGATATGTATGCATATTTTTAGTTTTGAATAAAAACATACATATACCTAGAAGTTTATTTTTAGATAAAAAATGAATTTTAATGTTTTTCACATGTTTGATGTTTTGAGTTTTATTGCTTAGTTTCATGAAAATTCTATACACATGTTGCTTATACACTCACACTTTATTTGTTTACTTATGACATTGTTTTCATGAGAACTTTTGTGCTTTATAAATTTCGAGTGTCAACTCTCAGGTATTTAGTATGTTTCATGATATACATATGACTTGGTTTCATATTTGAAAGATCTTTAACTAGTTTATCAAAAATTACTTTAACTAGTTATTTATTCTTCATTTGGTAGTATTTTCACAATAAAAATATTTTCAAACTCTTGTTTTTGAAAACTCCTACCAACCCCAATAAGGGTGGATGGATGGCAACCATGTCTTGTATGCTCAAATTAATATCTTTTATTATGTGCATGAAAAGGGTGAATCTTTATAAGTTATACACTTGATCTCATCATAGTTTCAATTGGTATTGCAATTGACATTTTTTTTGTATACTCATAATTTGTTTCTATATATGTATGCTTTAAACTTCAAATAATATCAATTTCTATTGGTATTTTCATTTTCATACATATATATGATGTGTTTGTGCTTGATTTATGATATAATTACATGTTTAAAGTACAAAGTTTGTTTATACTAAGCTTGATTTAAATCTTGTTTTCAATTGGTATCTCAATTGGCACTTTTATAAGCTTATGAATTATTTTCAATTGGTGTTTTTATTGATATCAAAATTTACAATGTACTTCAATTGGTATCAATATGTTTCAATTTCCATTGGGTTTAAATTTCATTTTGTATCAATATGTTTTACCTATTTGGTATAAAAATTTACCTTGTATTTCAATTGGTATCAAAATTTAATCTAAATTTCATTGGTATCAAAATATAAAATGTTTTCTTTCGTTGATATCAAAATGTACAAATATTTCAATTTCAATTGGTATCACAAATTTCCTATTTCATATGGTATCAAAATCTTGTGATATCTAAAATTGATTTGTCGATTTAAAAAAAATTCAAAATTTGTATTGTTCATTTACAATTGGTATCTTAAAATATTTACAAATGGTACCTCAAAATTTGTTTAAAGTATTATCAAAATTTATGTTAAAAATGTAGGTTCACCTAGAGGGGGAGGGGTGAATAGGTGATGGCTAATCTAATGGTCACTTAATGCCAAATAATGCAGAAGCTAAAAACAATTATGACCTAAACAAACTATTTAAACTAAACATCACGTATAACATAAGAGTGTTGCCGAATTCCCCGTGAAGGGCTCTGGACAAACTCCTCTAGATTCCCCTTGAATGGGTTGAGGTGCCGCGTTGGCTCTCTTGATTGAATACAAGTGTTAGCAAACAATCCCAAGCAAGTATATCAATAAAGCACACAATGAATATCTAGCATATAGAGATGAGCACAATAAAAATATGCAAGATATAAACAAAGGAGACAAAGAGAGAGAGAGAGTAAGCAATCACAAACACAAGGGATTTGTTTCGAGGTTCGAGCACCCTTTCTCTACATCCCCGCCTTTGACACACGAAGGATTTCCACTATACTCGATCCCAATGGATCACCCGGTGCCGCAACACCTACAAGCTCTCGGACTCCCTAGTCCGTACACACCGTAAGCCCACCGGCTCGCCGAGGCCGCACCTCAAACAAGAGTTCGCACCCGAACCCGAAACACCGAGTCCACACTAGGACCCGAAACAATGCGAACACAACCGTCCGCCTTCTCAAAGGAACAAAGTAGAACTTTGATGATCACAACACTTGATCACCTAAAAACAATCTCACTACAACACTCCTATAAGATGAATAGCAATGGATAGCTCAAGTGTTTGTGTGAGAAAAACAAGGAAGAGAATGGTGGAGGAAAACTCAAAGAATCACTTTAAACACTCTTGATAAAATCTTCCCTTTAGATAGGAAATATTTGCACTCAAATTTGTGAAGAAAAACCTCTGAAAAGGATTGGAAAAATTGGCTCAAAAATACTCTCCAAATCTTGTAGAAAACAATGATCAAACCCAAATTTATAGGCTGTCAAAAACTAGCCGTTAAGGTCTGTCAGACCTGTCGGTCGACCGCCCGGTCGACCGCCAACGGTAAAAAATCAGACCGTTGAAGCCTCCGGTCGACCCAAAAGAACATAGAGCACTGCTCTCAGTTCCGGTCGACTGGGTCGGCAGACCAGCCATCTGCCGGTCAAGGCGTGCACGTCGTGCACGTCGGTCGACCGATACGGTCGACTGACTTCAGCTCTAGTCGACTTGGCTGAAGCCTGAAACAGAAATCTGATAAGGGATTTAAAACTTGGTCTTTTTGATTGAAATAAAATCCCATAAAATACTTAAAAATCTAAAAAAATAGTTTTACCAATATACTTTGATAAACAAACATGCTTGCACAAAATCAAGTCATGTTATAAAAGATTTGGACTATTTTTTTAATATGGAAATATTGGCTCAATTGAAAACTTGTATTTTCCAAAATCTTGTTTTTCCAAAACTCCTTTAAATACAAAAACTAGATATTTTGAACTCATTAAAGCATAGTGTGTATAGATATGATCCACTACACAAATAAGATGAAATATCTAAGTTTTTGACATTAAGCTCTAAACATGGTTTGGTTAAAGGCATGTATATAGGAAACACCAAAACCAAAATAGTATTTTTCCAAAGTAAAAATTCTTTTCTAAAACTAAAAATCTTTTATGAAAACATATCTATCAAGAGTGTGTGTGTAAATGTACTTGAGCAATCCACCAACTACTCTATCCTTTACATTTTAACTAAAATAAAATCTTCTAAAAACTAAATCTTATATCTAGACACAAGTCTTGATCTTGAAGTCTTCTCATCATCTTGACTTGGTCCAAATGCAATCCAACGAGCTCGACTCCTCTTGAGTACTTGATGTGATCTTGATGCATAGGCTCGTGAATTAACCGGTGCTAGCTCCAAAATATGACTATAAATCCTTTGTTGAAGCTCCACACCTACTAAGATCTTGATAACAAATCTGTCACTAATTAAACACAAGATCATAGTAAACATAACTACATGAGTTGATCATCATCAAAACTAGAGTGATGGGCCTTTGGGCCAACAATCTCCTCCTTTTTGATGATGACAAAACTCATGAAGTTATATATGCATGGATTAAAGTAAAGCTTCAAAGAAGCTCCCCCTTAACTCATGCATAATAAATAAACAATATAATATGGAAATGAAGCATATGACATGTATGCAAATCAAGGAGATAAAACAAAATCAAATTCTTTTTCTCCTATTTGCAAAACAAAACATATATGTATAAACATAAATCCTTTAATAAAAACATGCATATATAGCAAATACCTCTCCCCCTTTTTGTCAATCACCAACAAAGGGGTTAAGGTAAAAACAAAATCATCAAATCTTTCTCCCCCTTTTTTTTCTCATAAACAAAGAGACCAATAAGGGGCCAAACAAACATATCAATAAAAGGTTATATGCGATATACATTCACGAAGAGGAAGACGTTAAGTTAGCTTCCCTACACATATGCATTACATGAAGAAGGGATGACAAGCCCCAATTCACATAACACATATTATGTAATGCATAAGAGGAGATGTGAAGCTCCCCCTACACACGTGTACCACATAAAGAAGAGATTATTAAGCTCTTCAATACACAATACACTCAACATGAATCTATATGTAGAAGAGATGTTAAGCTCTCCTTGCATATAAGAAATACAAATCAAAAAATGTTTTTTTTTTAATTTTTCTTAAACAAAATTTTTAAAGGTATCAGAGCTTTAGTAAAACAAACAAATTTTAAGATACCAAATTGAAAATAATCATTATTGTAAAACATATTGATACCAATTAAAATTTAACAAATATGAAGTTGAAACATATTGATACCAATAGTAAACATAATGATCAAATTTGTTTATTTTTCATCATAAACTTTGTGCTTTTAAAAAATGTGAACCAATTGAAAGTTAATCACATTAAAATCATATATATGTATGAAATGAGTATACCAATTGACATTGATACATACATATATAAGAAAACAAAATATGAGTATATACAAAAATTATCAATTTAGATACCAATTGAAAAGATCCAATGATACCAATTGAAAATGACAATGTAAATCAAGTATATAACTCATAACCTATACCTCCCAACCAAGTTCAAGAGTAAAATATTTTTCTCATAAAGCATACATGAACATGATCTCCCATCCATCCTCCCATAAAGGGTAGAGTTTTCAAAAATAGATTTGAAAATATTTTAGCATTGAAAATCACTACCAAATGAAGAACAATAACTAGTTAAAATAATTTTTGAAAAACTAGTTAAAGATCCTTCAAAAACATGAAATCAAAGCACATGTATTTCATGAATCATACCAAATACAAGAATTGACACTCGATCTATGAAGCTCAAAAATATGTTCATGAATCAAAGTCATGACAAAAGAAATAAAGTGTGAGTGTTCAAAAGTCATGTAAATAGCATTTTCATGAAAATAGACATTGAAGCTCAAAAGGATCATAAGTCACATTTTTAATAATAAAAATTTTTTTCATTAAAACACACTAATCTTCATGGTATATGTATGATTTATCCAAAACTAACAATACACATACATATCCCAAACACAAAAGAGTCTATCAAATGTATTTGCATGAAGGCAAGAGACTCACGGGTATACATGTATATTTATTAGATTTGAATTAAAAATACATATACATAAAGTAAAATCATAAAATTGGCAAAGCATGTATAAATGGGAGAATCATCAAAACTAGGTTATATATGTGCATATAGTGGGTACAAATGAGCATGAAGTGCAAACGTATATAAGTCAATTTGTTGCTCACTATTTGTACATGTATAAATCCAAGTTTTAATAATACTACATTTAAACAAGTATTTACCACATGAAGCACAAAAACAAATAAAACATGATCATGCTAAAAATATCATGAATGAACAAGCATGAACATAAATAAAATGGGAGTTTAGAGATTGTTACCAACTCCAAAACTCCAAGCATGGTGGTCTTTCCCACCAAAACTCCCTTGATAGCGGTGCTCCAAATATGTGTCCTTATAGTTCAAGCAACTACCATCAAGGCACCAAATCTCTCACGTCTTGAGAGATCCCTCACCTTTATCAAAAACATGGGGTGGGGGTTTTGGTACCCATATTTTCTTGGGTCCTTTGGGTTAGCTTTGTAAGGCACCCAAACATTTTTATTAAAAGCAAAATTAATATGATGCAACTTGTCAAAACAAAATTTTGCTAAATGGCCTTTGCGGCCACAATGTGTACATGTGTACACCTTAGGATGCTTATATGTAGGAGTGTGATCATGACGTGCAACATAAGCATATGCATGATGATGTTGTGTATGAATGTGTGGAGTTTATTTTTTTGAAAACATTGACTCCAACCTAGTATGGTTAAATGCACAAGAGTTCAAAGTTGAACTCAAACAATCCATTTTATTTTTCAAATCTTTAATCTCATTAGTGGTGGCATGTAAAGCATGATGAGATAAAGAATCATTTTTCTTTTTCTTTTTCGAAACAAAATCTTTTTCCTTTTCAAAAACTTTTCTTTTCAAAGATTTATTTTCTTGAAAAATAACTTCTCTTTGTTTTTCCACCAAATCAATTTTATCCCTCAAAATAGTGTTCCCTTCACACAAATCATTTAATTTAGACATAAGGGAAACATTTTCATTTTTCAAAACATTATTTTCTTTTTCTAAGCATGCAATCTTAGTTCTAAATGAATCTTGTTCTATATGCATGCAATCAAATTTCTTTTTCAAATTTTTATTATCTTTCTTAATCATGTCATATTTTTCAAGTAAGAGTTGACAAAAAGTTGTAAGCTCATCATATGACATGTCCTCATCCTCGAATTCGGTAGTTACCTCAAGGGGTTATCCCCTTGGACCATGTAGCACACATTGGAAGGGTCACTTCCAACATCCGAGTCGCTCCCCGCATAGTATTGATCATTTTCGCCAAGGGAGATGAGGGTATTTCATACTACAAAAGCCGAATCAAAATTAGAAACTCTAGATAAATAAACATTATCTAGGGTAGACTTTAAAGCATTAAGGGCTTTTGCATTAGCCTCAATATTCTTACCATATAAAAAATAATCATTATTAGTGATGGCAAGATAAACATGATAACCTAGGGCTTTGAGGTACAAGGACATCTTCACCTTCCATATATGGATGTTAAGAATGTCAAACATGGGTGGTGACATGAAGTCCATGGTGTGTGTACAAAATATTGTGATTAGCCCAAAATGAGGATCTTTAACTCTAGGTTGTTAGACCCAAATCAGAGTACCAAGCTCTGATACCAATTGTAGGTTCACCTAGAGGGGGGTGAATAAGTGATGGCTAATCTAATGGTCACTTAATGCCAAATAATGCGGAAGCTAAAAACAATTATGACCTAAACAACCTATTTAAACTAAACACCACGTATAACACAAGAGTGTTGCCGAATTCCCCGTGAAGGGCTCTGGACAAACTCCTCTAGATTCCCTTTGAATGGGTTGAGGTGCCGCGTTGGCTCTCTTGATTGAATACAAGTGTTAGCAAACAATCCCAAGCAAGTATATCAATAAAGCACACAATGAATATCTAGCATATAGAGATGAGCATAATAAAAATATGCAAGATATAAACAAAGGAGACAAAGAGAGAGAGAGAGAGAGAGAGAGAGAGCAATCGCAAACACAAGGGATTTGTTTTGAGGTTCGAGCACCCTTGCTCTACATCCCCGCCTTCGACACACGAAGGATTTCCACTATACTCGATCCCAATGGATCACCCGGTGCCGCAACACCTACAAGCTCTCGGACTCCCTAGTCCGTACACACCGCAAGCCTACCGGCTCGCCGAGGCCGCATCTCAAACAAGAGTTTTCACCCGAACCCGAAACACCGAGTCCACACTAGGACCCGAAACAATGCGAACACAACCGTCTGCCTTCTCAAGGAACAAAGTAGAACTTTGGTGATCACAACACTTGATCACCTAAAAACAATCTCACTACAACACTCCTATAAGATGAATAGCAATGGATAGGTCAAGTGTTTGTGTGAGAAAAACAAGGAAGAGAATGGTGGAGGAAAACTCAAAGAATCACTTTAAACACTCTTGATAAAATCTTCCCTTTAGATAGGAAATATTTGCTCTCAAATTTGTGAAGAAAAACCTCTGAAAAGGATTGAAAAAACTGGCTCAAAAATACTCTCCAAATCTTGTAGAAAACAATGACCAAACCCCCAAATTTATAGGCTGTCAAAAACTAGCCGTTGGAGTCTGTCAGACCTGTCGGTCGACTGCCCGGTCGACCGCCAACGGTCAAAAATCAGACCGTTAAAGCCTCCGGTCGACCGCCTGGTCGACCCAAAAGAACAGAGAGCACTGCTCTCAGTTCCGGTCGACTGGGTCGGCAGACCGGCCATCTGCCAGGTCAAGGCGTGCACGTCGTGCACGTCGGTCGACCGATACGGTCGACCGACTTCAGCTCTAGTCGACTTGATAGGTCGACTAGTCGACTTGGCTGAAGCCTGAAACAGAAATCTGATAAGGGATTTAAAACTTGGTCTTTTTGATTGAAATAAAATCCCATAAAATACTTAAAAATCTAAAAAAATAGTTTTACCAATATACTTTGATAAACAAACATGCTTGCACAAAATCAAGGCATGTTATAAAAGATTTAGACTATTTTTGTAATATGGAATATTGGCTCAATTGAAAACTTATATTTTCCAACATCTTGTTTTTCGAAAACTCCTTTAAATACAAAAACTTGATATTTTGAACTCATTAAAGCATTGTGTATGGATATGATCCACTATACAAATAAGATAAAATATCTAAGTTTTTGACATTAAGCTCTAAACATGGTTTTGGTTAAAGGCATGTATATAGGAAACACCAAAACCAAAATAGTATTTTTCCAAAGTAAAAATTCTTTTCTAAAACTAAAAATCTTTTATGAAAACATATCTATCAAGAGTGTGTGTGTAAATGTACATGAGCAATCCACCAACTACTCTATCCTTTACATTTTAACTAAAACAAAATCTTCTAAAAACTAAATCTTATACCTAGACACAAGTCTTGATCTTGAAGTCTTCCCTTGAAGTCTTCTCATCATCTTGACTTGGTCCAAATGCAATCCAACGAGCTCGACTCCTCTTGAGTACTTGATGTGATCTTGATGCATAGGCTCGTGAATCAACCGGTGCTAGCTCCAAAATATGACTATAAATCCTTTGTTGAAGCTCCACACCTACTAAGATCTTGATAACAAATCTGTCACTAATTAAACACAAGATCATTAGTAAACATAACTACATGAGTTGATCATCATCAAAACTAGAGTGATGGGCCTTTGGGCCAACAAAAAATATTTTGATATGTATTGCCTATATGCAAGGGGAGCTTAACATCTTTTCTACATATAGATTCATTTTGAGTGTATCCTATATTGAGAAGTTTCACATCTCTTCTTTATGTGATAAACATGTGTAGGGGGAGCTTCACATATCTACTTATACATTGTATATTATGCGTTATATGAATTAGCGCTTGTCATCTCTTTTTCATGTAATGCATGCATGCACGGAAGCTAACTTAGCGTCTTCCTCTTGAATGTATATCACATATATATCCTTATTATTGATTTGTTTCATTTTACCCCTTTGTTGATGATTGACAAAAAGGGGAGAAAGATTTGAGTTATATATGCATATTTGAGTTTTTGCATATATTGAGTTTATAATGAGTTTATGCATCTTATGTTTTCACAAAATGGGGAGAATAATTTTGGAAGTTTAAATAAAAAAGGGAGAATTATAGATGTTTGCATGTTGCTCTCACCTTATTGATGCATATATATTTATTTAATTTTATACTCTTCATTGCAATATCTATTTGTTTATTGTTATGCATGAGCTAAGGGGGAGCTTCTATGAAGCTTAACTTTAATCCATACATATATAACTCCATGAGTTTTCTAATCATAAAAAGGAGGAGATTGTTAGCCCAAAGGCCCATCACTCTAGTTTTGATGATGATTAACTCATGTAGTTATAATACTAATGACCTTGTGTTTAATTAGTTTCAGATTTGTGATCAAGATCTTAGTAGGTATTTAGCTTCAACAAAGGATTTCAAGTCAAGTTTGGAGCTAGCACGTGTTGATTCAAGAGCTTGTGCATCAAGACCACATCAAGTACTCCAGAGGTGTCTAGCTCATTGTATCATGGTTTGGACCAAGTCAAAAAGGAGAAGAAGATTTTCAAGTAAAGACTTTCAAGAGAAGACTTGTGTCTAGGCTTATTTTGTTAAGATTTTATTTTAGATAAAATGTAAAGATAGATTAGTTGGTGGATTTCTCAAGTATCTTATATACTCACACACAAGATTTAGATGAGTTTTTATAAAAGAATTTTCATTTTGAAAAATACAAAAGAGTTTTTGTTTTGGAAAAATACCGTTTTGATTTTTGGACTTTCATATAAACATATGTTTTAACAAAAACTATTTTAGAGCTTAATGTCAAAAACATAGATATTTCATCATATATGTATAGTGGATCATATCCATACGGCACT
The DNA here is from genome assembly GCA_038442645.1 of Agave tequilana. Lineage (NCBI taxonomy): Eukaryota > Viridiplantae > Streptophyta > Magnoliopsida > Asparagales > Asparagaceae > Agave > Agave tequilana. The sequence continues at coordinate 201,841 of JAVJIF010007806.1, forward strand.
AAGCTTTAAAAGTGTTTCAAATATCTTGTTTTTGTAATTGGAGAACTTTTGAAAAAATCAATTTTGAAAAATACAGCTTTTGTTTTAAGGTAAAACTTCTAAGTTACAAAAATAGTTCAAAATGTTTGTAACATATTTTGATTTTTACTCAAACATGTTTGTATATCAAAGTATAATACTAAACTTATTTTTGTAGATTTTTAGAGAATTTATTGGATTTTATTAAAGGTAAAAAGCCAAGTTTTTAAATCCCCAAATTGCCTGACTGACCCTCTGTCGATCGACTGGACGGTCATCGGATAAGAAGTCGGTCGACCGTTACAGTCGACCGATGTGCACAGACGTGCATAGGTTGGTTCGGTCGACCGCACGGTTGACCGTCAGAGAGTGTCTGCTCTCTGGAAATGGCCCGGTCGACCGGGCGGTCGACCGCTAGGCCATTGCCCCGGTCGACCGCTAGGCCATTGCCAAGTTGGCGGTTGACTGGCCGGTCGACCGACCTTCCCAACGGTCGGCCGACCTTCCCAACGGTCAGAAATCCAACCGTTGGCGGTCGACCGTCAGTAGCCAGAGCTGCAGAGTTGGCTTCCAACGGGCAGATTTTTGGAGCCTATAAATTTGGGCTCCCTTGGGCTGTTTTCTATAAGATTTTAAGTGGGGTTTTGAGCTAGTTTTTCTTAGACTTCTAAGTGTTTATCTCCACTTGTTTTAGAGCCAAAACTTCTAAATCAAAAGGAGAGTTTAACAAGAGTGTTTTCGAAAGAGTTTTTCTTGAGTTTTTCACCACAATCATTCCTTGCTTTTCTCACACATACTTGAGCTTTTCAATGATAAATCCATCCTATAGGAGAGTTGTTGTGAGAGTGATTTTAGGTGATCAAAGTGTTGTAATCACCAAAGTTCTCATTCTTGTTTTGAGGAGGCGGACTTGCGGGTTCGCGTTGTTTCGGGTTCTAGTGAGAACTCGGTGTAGAGGTGCGGCCTCGGCAAGCATGCGTGCTTGCGTGTGTTTTTTCTTGCGGGAACAAGAGAGGGACTAGAGAGTCCAAAGGAGTTCTAGTGTGAACTCGCTTGTAGGTGTTGCGGCACCGAGTGATCCGGTGGGATCGTTTTATAGTGAAAATCCTTCATAGTGTTAAAGGCGGGGACGTAGAGCAAGTGTGCTCGAACCTCGAAACAAATCTCCCGTATTTGCGATTGCTCTCTATCTCTTACTTGTCTTTTTATCTTGCATGCTTATATTGCTCAGATCTCTTATATGCTTGATATATTGTGTGTTTAATTGTTATATACTTGGGGATTGTTTGCTCACACTCGTATTCAACCAAGAGAGCCATAGCGGTGCCTTAACTCTTATCTAGAGGAATCTTGAGGAGTTAGTCCAGAGTCCTTCACAGGGAATCCGGCTACACTCTAGTGTTATACTTGGTGTGTTGTGGTTAAGAATTTTTAGTTTGCATAAATAGTTTTAATTCCGCATTAATTCACCATTAGATTAGCTAGTCACCTATTCACCCGCTCTCTAGGTGATTTCAAAATATTCTCGAAGCCGAGGCCGACTCATATTGGTTGCTTGCAATGCAAGAAGAGCTCAATCAATTTGAGCGCAACCAAGTTTGGCATCTTATTCTTAAACCCCATGATAGACCAGTTATTGGTACTAAATGATCTTTAAGAATAAGTTGGATGAGTAGGGTAATGTTATTACAAATAAAGTTAGGTTAGTGGCCTAAAGTTACACCCAAATCAAAGATATCGATTTTGAGGAAACATTTGCACCCATGGTACGGCTTGAAGCCATATGGATGACACTTGCCTTTGCTTCTTATAAAGATTTCAAACCTTTTCAAATGGATGTTAAAAGTGCATTTTTAAATGGTTTTATAGAAGAGGAAGTGTATGTTGAACAAACTCCCTGGGTTTGTTAATCCTACACATCCGGATTTTGTGTACAAACTTGATAAAGGTTTATATGGTTTAAAATAAGCTCCAAGAGCTTGGTATGAAAGACTTTCAACGTTTCTAATTTTAAACGATTTTGTTAAAGGTAAAGTTGATACTCCTTTCTTTACAAAGCATATAGATAGCGATATCCTAATTGTTTAAATTTATATTGATGATATTATTTTTGAATCCATTAATGAAAAGTTTTATAAAGAATTTGAATCATGCATGAAGAACGAGTTTGAGATGTCTATGATGGGAGAGTTAAACTACTTCCTTGGCCTCCATCAAGCAAAGTAGTGATGGGATCTTCATAAATAAAGCCAAATACACAAGAGAACTCATAAAGAGATTTGGACTTGAAGATACAAAATTAAGCAAGACTCCCATAGCCACTGCTACTAGGCTTAACAAGGACGAACAATGTATAAATGTAAACATTAAACTTTATAAAAGCATGATTGGTAGTTTGCTTTATTTGACGGGTTATGTTTAGTGTGTGTCTATGTGCTTGATTTCAATTTTGTACTAAATAGTCTCACTTAGTTACGGTAAAACGCATTATTAGATATCTTATGAGCACTATTTGAATGAGCTTGTGGTATCTGAAAAATCGGACAATTTTTCATGACGAGTTACTCAGATGCCGACTATGTCGGTTGTAGAGTGGATAAGAAGAGCACTAGTAGTACTTGTCAATTTCTATAAAATTGCCTTGTTTTATAGTCTTCAAAGAAACAAAATTCAGTAGCCCTCTCAACCAGCGAGGCTGAGTACGTTTTAGCTGGGGCTTGTTGTGCACAAGTCCTAAGGATGAAACTACTCTCTTTGACTATGATTTGCATTATGACTATATTAAAATATTTTATGATAATTCTAGCACCATTCATATGATAAAAAATGCAAATCAACATGGTAAGACCAACACATAGATATTCAATATCACTTTCTTAAAGATCACGATGAGAAAGGCGATATTGAAATTGATTATATTTCCTCTAATTTTCAACCTGCAGACATTTTTACTAAACCACTAGATTATAATGGATTTTTATTCATTTGTGGTGAGTTAAATATTTGTATTATGAATTCATAAGTTTTGAAAATATTTTCAAATTTTTTATGCATTTTTCAAATTAATCTCTCTTTTATGTTGATGTCTTTACCTTTTTGATGCATGACAAAAGGTGGAGAGATATTTGAGTTATTAAGTTGTTTTGGTATTTATGATAAGTTAAAAAGGGGGAGAGATATTTGAGTTATTAAGTTGTTTGAAAATTTTATATCCATTCTCTTTACTACGCTTATATATTGTTGTTGGAGGAAAGAGGATTAGAAGGATGGTAGGTTATATATGCATATTATTCTATATTGATATCATCTTTATATATGCATATATGTGTGACTTGCTTATATTGTCAAATCCATTTAAAGTCATAATATTTTCTTATACTTGATAGATAGCATAACTTGAGGGGGAGCTTTTCAAGCTTTTTTCTATCTTTTATCTTAAATAATTCACATGTTTTGTCATCATCAAAAAGGGGGAGATTGTTGGCCCAAGGTTACAATCACCCGATTTTATAATTTTAATGATAACAAAACATATGTGATTATTTGTACTAATCACGTTCAAGTGCTTAAATATATTTCAGGGTTCTAAGGATTCAATGAGTTTTCTTCCTCTAAAGGAAGGTGTTGAAAACGTAAGAAGATTCAAATACGGGATTAAAACTCAAAGCACTCGACGTCGCTAATGGAGAAGCCCAGCTGAAGATATTGTAGTCACCTAGAGCCTTATAAGATATTAGTTTGTTAAAGTGTAGAATAAAGTAGTGATGCTCAAGAAGTTACACACACAAAATACATGATTTCAAAAAATACAAGTTTTGGTAGTATTGGTATTCTGCATGTTTGATTTTGATACATATCTCATAATTTTTTTCAAAATTTTATAATAATTTTAGAACATGTATTTCATCACCTATACATTTCTACATTACCCATAAACTAATACGAAATTTTTAGAAAAATATTTGAAGCTCAAAAGTTTTTTTAAAACAGTTTCAGGCCAGAACGGTCGACCGCCTGGTCGACTGGTGCCCATTGCAGGCCAAAACGGTCGACTGCCCGATCGACAGTGCCTTTGGCCAAGGGGCGTGCACGTTGTCGGTCGACTAACCAGTCGACCGCTAACCCTTGCGGTCGACCGATCAATCAACCGACTGAGAGACCCTAACTCTCGGTTAGGGTCGGTCGACCGACCCGGTCGATCGACAGTTTAGTTTTTTTTTTTTTTTAACTACCGAGAGGTCGACCGAGCGCCAATGACTCTTTTCTGGATGACTTGTCGGTCGACCGGCCGGTCGATCGACAAGCTGCCGATGACCATAACGGCTAGTTTTTAAATCTGTTTTATTTTTAGTGGATTCTAACAGGCATTTTTGGTTCCAACTAAACAGAGCTCAAATGATCTGGTATGATTTATAAATGATATTTATTCATTACCTATATATATGAATCATTGGTTTTGATTTTAGACAAGAAAAACACATAAGTTTTCAAGTTTGTTTCAAAAGAGAAATTTTTTTCTAGGTTTCAATCTCCAAGTTCTTTCTCTCCAAAGCTATTTTCAGTTGATTTTAAAACTCCTTTATTCTTTCTAAGTGAATTTCATTGCTTACTTAACTTCTTGAGCAACACTTTATATTCTACTGTATAGGAAGTTGTAAGAGAGTGTTTGAGATCTTGTTAGATTACCAAGTTCTTTGTAACCTCAATTGGCTTTGTGCTATCTCTTGTGTAGAGGGTTGAGTTGGTGGAGTTATGTGAACAAGTTGTAATTCCTTTGTGTAAAGTTCCTTTGTGGAAGATCCCTTAGAGGATAGTGTAATCCTTCATAGTGGTGAAGGCGGAGACGTAGAGCAATGTCTCGCATCTCGAAACAATTTTTTTGTATATGCGTTTGCTTGTGTCTTATTTTCTATGTTTTTTATTTTTCATACTTGTGTAATTGTTCATCTTGCATTCTTAATTGCTTTCATTCTATTACTTTCATTACCGGTCTATACTCATCTCAACAAGGAGGTAATTGAGCACCTCAACTCATTATCTAGAGGAATCAAAGAGGAGAAGTTCTAGAGCCCTTCACGAAAAATTCGGCTTCAATTCTTATTTTGAGTGACCGTTTGTATAGTTTATCATTAGTAATTTTTAAAATTACATTTGATTAGCAAAACACCTATTCACTCCCCTCTAGGTGTACTTCATTTCACCGCCTTATAATGGGAAGTTGTAGAGGTGCGGCCTCGGCAAGCTAGTATGCTTGCGTGTGTTGTTCTTGCGGGAACAAGTGAGAGACTTGTGAGTCCAAGAGTTCTAGTGTGAACTCATTGTAGGTTGCGGTACTGAGTGATCTTGCGGGATCGATTTAGTGGAAATCCTTCATAGTGTTGAAGGCAGGGACGTAGAGCAAGTGTGCTCGAACCTCGAAATAATTCTTCCGTGTTTGCGATTGCTCATCTCTTTCTCACTTGTATTTATATCTTGCATGCTTATATTGTTTATCTCTTCATATGCTTGATATATTTGTACTTAATTGAATATATGCTTGGGATTATTTGCTCACACTTGTATTCTGTTGGCCCAGAGGCCCTTCACTCTAGTTTTGATGATGATTAACTCATGTAGTTATAGTTTACTAATAATCTTTTAATATTTAGTTTCAAATATTTGATCAAGATATTAGTAGGTGATTAGCTTCAACAAAGGTGTTTTGGATTTTTCACATGGTGATTCAAGAGCTCGAGCGTCAAGTTCACATCTAACACACGGATGGAGTCAAGCTCAGTGGATCACGTTTGGATCGAGTCGACTTGGGGATGGAGTTCTATAAGAAGACATCGGTTTGTTTAGTTTGTTTTAGATCATTGTAAAGGTAGATAGTGTTGATATACTCAAGTTCACAATACATACACAAGTTTTAAGTTCCATGTGTTTGGTTTTTCGGTTTAACCAGTTTCAATTTTTCATATATATAGTTTTCATGAATGGATATAATCAAAACAAGTTTACATGATTTAGTGTATATTAGATTTGTTCTATATACATCTATGCTTCATCTATTTTGAAAAACTTATTTTGATAGTATATTTTAAGAGTTTGGAGTTTTGTATTTAAACAGAACTTATTTTTGTATTTAATGTCAAAAATATAGATATAATATCTTTCATGTATATTGGATTCTATTCATACACAATATGCTTAAAAGTTGTTTAAATATCATATTTTTGTATTTAAATGTGTTTTGAAAAAATCGATTTTCATTTCAAAAATTCAAGTTTTGGGAAACACGAATTTTGGTTTAAGGCAAATTTTCAAGAACACAAAAATAGTTCAAATTGTTTAAAATATGTGTTGAATTTTTCTCACACATATTTGTATTTCAAAGATCTAATATGAACTGATTTTTGTAAAATTTATGTGATTTTATAGGATTTAATAGAAGATAAAAACCCAAGCTTTTAATCTCTATAATGTTGGACCAGGCTGTATGCCGGTCGACCGGAGCAGAAATCGATCGACCGGTCTAGTCGACCGATGTGCACAGACGTGCACGCAGCCATGGGCTAGTGGGCCGGTCGACCGGGCGGTCGACCGTCCAGAGAGCAGAGCTCTCTGGAAATGGCCCCGGTCGACCGAGCCGGTCGACTGGCAGAGAGCTGCTGCACTCTGTATAGACCGCCCGGTCGACCGGGCGGTCGACCGGAGGCACAATGGTCATAAAAATGATCGTTGGGCTGGTCGACCGGGCGGTCGACCGGAAGGGCAAAACTGCCCTTTCCTGCTGCCAACGGGCAGAATTCATTTGGGGCTATAAATACCCCACATTTGAGCTAGTTTTTAACAAGAATTTCAAGAGCAAAAATTTTCATCTTTACAAGTGTTTAACAACAAGTTTTCAAAAGAGTTTTTGAGTTTAAAAGATCAATCTTTATTTGTTTTAAAGTGTTGAAAAATTCAAAGAAAAAGAGAATTTTGAGAATTGATTTTTGATCTAAACTTCTATATCTATTTGAAGATTTTCCCAAGTGATTTTCTTTGTTCAAAACATTTTATTTTCTCACACTTGAGCTTATCATATCTATCCTATCTATTAGGATCTTGTTTTGTGAGAAAGAATTGGTTTGTGGTCTTTGAGATCACCAAGTTGTAAACCTTCCATACTTTGTGATATCCCTCTAGTGAGAGGTGATTGTGTTGATATCCCTCTAGTAAGAGGTGATTGTGGAAGTGGTGTTTGTATCCCTCTAAGTGTAGAGGTGATTGTGGTTGTGTGGCTAAGAGCCTTATCCCTCAAGTGTGAGGTTGATAGGTGTTTGGCTTAGTGCCTTGCCTCTAGTTAGAGGTCTATTTGTTGAGAGAGGAGTTCTGTACTACCAAATTATTTTTACCCAAATCCTCAGTGGAGGTTCCCTGTGCGGGAAGTCCTGTGTTAGTGAAAATCCTTCTGTGTGAAGGCGAGGACCTAGAGCTGTGTGCTCGAACCTCGAAACATATCTTTGTATTTGCGTTTGATCCACTTTCTCTAACTCTCTCTCTTACATTGTGCATTGCATCATATTGTTCATATCATATATATGCTTGTGTTGATTGTGTGTGCCCATACTTGTGTTCAGCCAAGAGAGCTTTACATAGCACCTCAACTCTTATTTAGAGGAATTTAGAGGAGATAGTCCAGAACCCTTCACCGGGAATTCGGCTACACTCTTTGGTTACACTAAGTGTGTTGCATTAAGTTTTTAATTCCGCATCATTTGTCATTAGATTAGCCTTACACCTATTCAGCCTCCCTCTAGGTGTACTTTCAATTGGTATTAGAGCCTACGCTCCTGATATTAGGTTTAACCATCTAGGAGTGAGATCTTAATTTGCTAATCTAGTTTTTACATTTGCACACTTATATTGTTTACACACACTCAAGGATTGCTTGACCCCTCCCATGTATGATGTTTCCAACATTGACATGTGAAAATTTAGGATGAGTATGTACCTAAAAACCCTAAGTTTGCATGTTTTCCTTGTCACTACCATGAAATCCTATCTTGGTAATAGCAAGCATATAGATGCCATTTCAAAAGCCCTAACGGCACTTAGAAACACGCTTAACAAAGAATATATTTCTATGGTTTCTCATTGTGATTCCGCCTTTACAGTGTGGAATACGTTGACCTCTCCCTGCTCTAAAAGACGAATCATGTGGAGATGGAATCTAGTGGAGGAGAATCCGAATAACGTTGCTACATGGTCCAAGGGAATGACTCCCTTGAGATAAATTCAGAAACTCAATTAGATAATTGTACTAGTTCTTCAGGAGATGATATTATTGATGCCGATGCATTAAATGAAGAACTTTCTATTGTATGTGAAATTTGCTTGAAAAATATAAAGTTTTGAGAAAGAAAAGCTTTGGATTAAATGAAGAAAATGAAAATTTGTCTTCTACACTTGATTTGATTTTGCAAGAGAGGGATGAGATTTCAATTGAAAGGGACACATTGAAATCCCAACTTGAACTTGCCTTAAATGAAAATAAAATTTTAAAAAGTAAAAATGATTGTGAAAATATTTTGAAGAAAAATGAGACTTTAACTTCAAAACTTGATTTCGTTTTAAAAGAAAATGATTCTTTAAAAAATAAAATTATTTCTATTTCAAAGGATTTTGATTTGTTTTCAAAGAAAAATACTATTTTGCAAAATGATATTGATTCACATGTTTGCCATGCTAGTGTAGCTTCATCATCTAGCCTACCTATTGCATGCACCACTTTATCTTCAAGTATTAAAAATGATATTTGTATTTTCAAAAAAAGTGTTGATTATTTAGGCTCCACTTTGAGCTAATGTGCCATGAATCACACATGGTTGGAACCATGTTTCGCAAGAAACAAGTTCCACCTATGCATGCACACAAACCAAGGCATACACATGCTCCTCACGTTCATACATATAACACAATGTATGCTCATGTGTACACATGTACACATTGTGGACGTAAGGGCCACCTTGTTAAGTTTTGTTATGATAGAGTACATGATGTAAATTTAGCAAATAAATTTGTTTGGGTTAGGAAAGGAGCTAACCCCCATGAACCTAATAGAGTTTGGGTACCAAAATCACTCCTATTTTATTTGATGTAGGTGTGGGCTCTCACATGACGTGAGAGTTGTTGGTGCCTTGAGGTGGATGCGTTCCGAGCTTAATGGTGACTATTTTGGATGCATCACTTTCAAGGGAGTTTGGTGGGAGGACCACCTTGGTTTGGAGCCTAGAGATTTGCACTCATGGTTTTTGGTAATGATCTCTAAACTCCCATTTAGTTTACATGCTTTCATAATTAATTTTTAGCATGTTTTGATGTTTCATGATTATTATGTTAAATGCCATGAAATTAGATTAGTGATATACATGTATAGTATTTGAAATACACCCATGTTTATATGGACCCATATTTTGTATTCTCTCTATAGTTTAGCTATGTTGTATATCATAGTCTAATACATGTGTATTTACATAATGATCATATTAATATATATTTTGTTTTATGCTTCATGTTTTGATTACATGTTTAAATGTAACCCTTCATTAAAACTTGTGTATATACTTATACAACTAGTGAGTCACAAATAGATTATTTTATGTTTGTGCTTAATTGCTCATTTGTACCCATTAGATGTACTAGTATAGCCTAGTTTTGATGACTATTGCATTTGGACTTGTATTCCCTATTTTTGGACATTTTTTTCATGATGATGTGTTTTTAGCTTCATGTATATGTTAATTTTGTCAAAACTATTAAATATACATGTATAACCTTGAGTTATTTGCCTTTCTTGCAATATTCTTTTATGGACTCAATTGTGTTTGGATATGTATGTATACTTCTAGTTTAGACTAAACATACATATACCTTGGAGTAGATTTAGTTTTGATGATTTTTATAAAAGAATTTCACATTGAGCTTATTGCTTATTCTCATGATTATGCTTTCACATCATTCCTGAACACTCTATATTTGTTATTTACTCATGATTTGTTTTCATGAGATTATGTGAGCTTTATTGCTATTTGAGTGTTGATGATCATGTGACTTACATATTTTTCTTGGATATGTTATTTTATTCCTTACTTGAAGGATTTCGTACTAGTTTTCAAGTTTTTCATAAAACTAGTTGCGTTATTGTTCATATGGTAGAGTTTTTAAACGTGTTATAATTATTTTCAAACTTATTTTTGAAAATCCCTACCCATCTAAGGGTGGTTGGATGTGCGACCATGCCTTGTGAGTTTAATTGAAAACCTTTTTAAACAAGTGCATGATAAGATGGAAGGTATGAGTTATACACTTGATCCTCATTGTGTTTTCTATTAGTTTCACAATTGATATCTATTTTATATACTTATATTTGTTTCTATATATGTATGCTTCAACTTCAAATAGTATCAATTTCGATTGGTATTCAATTTTTCATACATATATATGTGTTTTGATTGTGCTTACTATATCTCTATATCTTTAAGCACAAATTTTGTTATGCTAAGCTTGATTTAGTCCTTAATGATAATTATTTTTCAATTGGTATATTATACAAGCTTATGCATCGTTTTCATTAGTATTTCATAAAGGGGGAGAAAATTCATGTTTTACCTCTCAATCGGTTTTGTTTACAATTGGTATCTTACTCCCACTCTTTATGTTGAAAAATGATATCTTAGTTTTCATTTGGTTTCCTATGCTCCTAATGAAAATTATTTTCAATTGGTATACGTTTCATTTTCAATATGGTATCAAGAATATTAAATTGATATTATTCTCTATTTGATATCTTTATTGCAAAATGATTTTAGTGTTTAACCAAAAAGATTGGTTTATATTTTTCAATTGGTAGTAAAAGTGTAAAATATTTTCAATGGTATTAATTTTTTTTACAATTGGTATCAGGACTTCCTATATATTTGTATCTTTCAATTGGTATCAAAATTTTTGTTGGTATCTTCAAAATGTTTTGTTTTTTTCAATTAGTATCATAAATTGGTATCATGATGTTTCGATGTATACCTTCATACTAAATTGATATATTTTTCAATTGGTATCATAATTTTTTGATTTGTATTGCTTATATGCAAGGAAAACTTAACATCTTCTCTATATATAAATTCATGTTGAGTGTATGTCATATTGAAGTGATTGACCTTTCTTTGGTATGTAGTACATGTATGTAATAGAGCTTCACATCTCCTTTTATACATTGCATATTATGCTTTATGTGATTAGAATTTAGTCATCTTTTTTCATATAAATGCATGTATGCAGGGGGAGTTAACTTCACGTCTCTCCTCTTCATGAATGTATATAGCATATATACCTTTATTGTTTGATTTATATAAAAGAGAAATTTTTTATTTATGCCCTTTATTGTTTGTACCCGTTTGTTGATGAATTGACAAAAAGGGGGAGAGATATTTTGGAGTTTTATATATGCATGCTTGTTTATATGCATGTTTGTTTAAATTTGTTATCTTTTACCATTGGTATCAAGAGCATCTTTTGTTGGTATCAAGAACTTTTGTTGGTATCAAGAGCAACGTTTTTTAAGAACATATTTATTTTAAAATTGGTATCAAGAGCAAGTTTATTTTATTGGTATCAAATATCATGTTTATGCATATTTATGTTGAGCATTCATGACTTATCTTTATTGTTTATTGCTATGAATGAGTTAGGGGGGGCTTCTATGAAGCTTAACTTTAATCCATGCATATATAACTCCATGAGTTTTGTCATCATCAAAAAGGGGGAGATTGTTGGCCCAGAGACCCTTCACTTTAGTTTTAATGATAATTAACTCATGTAGTTATAGTTTACTAATAATCTTGTGATATTTAGTTTTAGATATTTGATCAAGATATTAGTAGGTGATTAGCTTCAACAAAGGTGGTTTAGAGCTTTCACATGGTGATTCAAGAGCTCGAGCCTCAAGTTCACATCTAGCACTCGGATGAAGTCAAGCTCGGTGGATCACGTTTGGATCGAGTCGACTTGGAGACGGAGTTCTATAAGAAGACATCGGTTTGTTTAGTTTGTTTTAGATCATTGTAAAGGTAGATAGTGTTGATATACTCAAGTTCACAATATATACCAAAGTTTTAAGTTTCATGTGTTTGATTTTTCGATTTAACCAGTTTTGGTTTTTCATATATATAGTTTTCATGAATAGATATAAACAAAACAAGTTTACATGGTTTAATGTATATTAGATTTGTTTTATATACATTTATGCTTCATCTATTTTGAAAAACTTATTTTGATAGTCTATTTCATAAGTTTGGAGTTTTGTATTTAAACAAAACTTATTTTTATATTTAATGTCAAAAATATAGATATAATATCTTTCATGTATATTGGATTCTATCCATATACAATATGCTTAAAAGTTGTTTAAATATCATGTTTTTGTATTTACATGTGTTTTGAAAAAATCGGATTTCCATTTCAAAAATCCAAGTTTTGGAAAATACGGATTTTGCTTTAAGGCAAATTTTCAAGAACACAAAAATGGTTCAAATTGTTTAAAATATGTGTTGAATTTTCTCACACACATATTTTTATTTCAAAGATCTAATATGAACTGATTTTTGTGAATTTATGTGATTTTATGGGATTTAATAGAAGATAAAAACCAAAGTTTTTAATCCCTATAATGTTGGACCAGGCTGTCTGCCGGTCGACCGGACGGGTCGACCGTAGCAGAAACCGGTCGACCGGTCCCGGTCGACCGACGTGCACAGACGTGCACGTAGCCATGGGCTAGTGGGCGGTCGACCGGGCGGTCGACTGGGCCGGTCGACCGGCAGAGAGCTGCTGTTCTCTGTATCCAGTTCCGTCGACCGGGCGGTCGATCGGAGGCACAACGGTCATAAAAATGACCATTGGGCCGGTCGACCCGGCGGTCGACCGGAAGGGCAAAACTGCCCTTTCCTGCTGCCAACGGGTAGAATTCATTTGGGGCTATAAATCTGCACATTTGAGCTAGTTTTCAACAAGAATTTCAAGAGTAAAAATTTTCATCTTTACAAGTGTTTAAACAGCAAGTTTTCAAAAGACTTTTTGGGTTTAAAAGATTAATCTTTATTTGTTTTAAAGTGTTAGAAAATTCAAAGAAAAAGAGAGTTTTTGGGAATTGGTTTTTGATCTAAATTTCTATATCTATTTGGAGATTTTCCCAAGTGATTTTCTTTGTTCAAAACACTTTATTTTCTCACACTTGAGCTTATCATATTATCCTATCTATTAGGATCTTGTTTTGTGAGAAAGAATTGGCTTGTAGTTTTGAGATCACCAAGTTGTAAACCTTCCATACTTTGTGATATCCTTCTAGTGAGAGGTGATTGTGTTGATATCCCTCTAGTGAGAGGTGATTGTGGAAGTGGTATTTGTATCCCTCTAGTGTAGAGGTGATTGTGGTTGTGTCGCTAAGAACCTTATCCCTCAAGTGTAAGGTTGATAGCTATTTGGCTTAGTGCCTTGCCTCTAGTGAGAGATTGTATTTGTTGAGAGAGGAGTCGTGTACTCCCAAATTGTATTTACCCAAATCTTCAGTGGAGGTTCTCTGTGCAGGAAGTCCTATGTGGACGAGTTAGTGAAAATCCTTCTGTGTGAAGGCGAGGACGTAGAGCTGTGTGCTCGAACATCGAAACATATCTTTGTGTTTGCGTTTGATCCACTTTCTCTAACTCTCTCTTACATTGTGTATTGCATCATATTGTTCATATCATATATATGCTTGTGTTTATTGTGTGTGCCCATACTTGTGTTCAACCAAGAAAGCTTTACATAGCACCTCAACTCTTATTTAGAGGAATTTAGAGGAGATAGTCCAGAGCCCTTCACCGGAAATTCGGCTACACTTTTTGGTTACACTAAGTGTGTTGCATTAAGTTTTTAATTCCGCATCATTTGTCATTAGGTTAGCCTTACACCTATTCACCCCCCTCTAGATGTACTTTCATATTCAACCAAAAAAGTCATAATGGCACCTCAACTCTTAATTTGGAGGAACCATTAGAAGATAGTCTAGAGCCCTTCACCGAGAATGCGACTACACTCTTTGATTGTACGTTGTGTGTTAGCCTAATAGTTTTTAGGTTGCATAATTAGTTTTTAATTCGCATTATTTTGTATTGATTAGCTTGTCACCTATTCACCCCCTCTAGGTGACTTACAGTGTTAATAAAGACCAAATAACGCCACACACCTTCCTATTCATCTTCTTCTAAACTTTTTCATTTACTTTTGTCGTGTCACTTGAAGTTTAAGAGTATCCTGTTGGCTCAAAGGCCCATCGCTCTAGTTTTGATGATGATTAACTCATGTAGTTATAGTACTAATGATCTTGTATTTATTTAATCTCAGATATTTCATCAAGATCTTAGTAGTTGTTTAGCTTCAATAAAGGATTCGAAGTCAAGTTTTGGAGCTAGCATGTGTTGATTTAAAAGCTCGCGCATCAAGATCGCATCAAGTGCTCAAGATGAGTTTAGCTCGTTGGATCAAGATTTGGACCAAGTCAAGAAGGAGAAGAAGATTTTCAAGGGAAGATTTTCAAGAAGACTTGTGTCATGGTTGTAAGTGTTAAGATTTTATTTTAGATAAAATGTAAATGATAGATTAGTTGGTGGATTGCTCAAGTTCATACACACATACAAAATTTATATGTGTTTTCATAAGAGAGTTTGAGTTAGAAAAATATCGTTTTGGATTTATCAAAACTTATTTTAGAGCTTATTGTAAAAAATATAGATATTTTATCTCATATATGTAATGGATCATATACACAGTAAGCTTCAGAAACTGTTTAAATATCTTGTTTTTATATTTGGAGAAGTTTTGAAAAAATCGGTTTTCAATTTGGAGATTGTTTTTGAAAAATGCATATTTTTGTCTAAGGCAAAATTTCTATATTACAAAAATGGTTCAAAAGTTTGTAATATGTGTTGATTTTTTATCACACATATTTGTACTTTAAAGTATTTCAAAGAACTTATTTTTGTAGATTTTTAGTGATTTTATGGGATTTTATTGAAGGTATAAAGACCAAGTTTTAATCTCTATACATAGCTGATCAGGTCTTCTGGCGGTCGATCGGGCGGTGAACCGATGTGCACAAACGTGCATAGCCAATTGCTGATCGACCGCACGGTCAACCGTCCAGAGAGCTTTTCTCTCTGAATCCGCCCCGGTCGACCGATAGGTTAATGCCCTGTAACGGTCAACCGTCTGGTTGACCGCTTTTCCCAACGGTCGAAAATCTCACCGTTGGCGGTCGACCGGCAGGTCGACTGACAGCAGATTTTTCTGCTGAGTTGGACCCCAACGACTAGTTTTTGGAGGCCTATATATTGGGGCTGTTTTGGGCTGTTTTACACCAGATTTGAAGTGGGATAAGCTATTTTTTCCTACCTCTCTAAGTGTTTATCTCCACTTGTTTTAGATTTAATACTTCCATATCAAAAGGAGAGTTTATCAAGAGTGTTTTCAAAAGTGATTTCTTGAGTTTTTCACCATAAAATTCATCATAGTTTTTCTCACACATACTTGAGCTTTCCATTGCTATATCAATCCTATAGGAGAGTTGTGAGAGTATTTTTAGGTGATCAAAGTGTTGAGATCCACAAAGTGTTCATCTTATATTTGAGGAGGCGAACTTACAGGTTCGTGGTGTTTTGAGTTCTTATGGGAGCTCGGTGTAGAGGTGCGGCCTCGGCAAGCTAGCATGCTTGCGTGTGTTGTTCTTGCGGGAACAAGAGAGGAACTAGTGAGTCCAAGGAGTTCTAGTGTGAACTCGTCGTAGGTAGTTGTGGCACCGAGTGATTCGGTGGGATCGTTTTTAGTGAAATCCTTCATAGTGTTGAAGGCGGGAACGTAGAGCAAGGGTGCTCGAAGCTCGAAACAAATCTTTCCTGTTTACGATTGCTCTCTCTATTTCTCACTTGTGTTTATATCTTGCATGTTTATATTGTTTATCTAATTTATATGCTGATATATTTATGCTCTATTGATATATGCTTTGGATTGTTTGCTCACACTTGTATTCAACCAAGAGAGCCATAGCGGCACCTCAACTCTTATCTAGAGGAATCTTGAGGAGATAGTCCAGAACCCTTCACCGGAACTCGGCTACACTCTTATGTAATACTTGGTGTGTTTAGCTTAATTGTTTTAGTTTGCACAAATAGTTTTAATTCCGCATTAATTCATCATTAGATTAACTAGTAACCTATTCACCCCCCCTCTAGGTGACCTACATATCCTCCAATTTTGCGCCATTTACCGCATCCATTACCTCGCATCTCCACAATTCAAAATTATTTGTGCTATCAAACTTCATCATATCTATCTTCATGTAATGAACATTCTGAATGTTCTTTACTACAAAAGAATCATTCCCACTAGATGTTTCTCCGACCATTTCCCAATATTCTAAGCCCACAAACGGAACAACTATAGAATGAAACTACAAATGATAAAGTTCAGATTTTTATCTCCAATTTAAAACCCAAGGAGTTTCCAATTGATCTTTCTATCAAGATTGAAGACGAGATCCAATACGGTAAAAATTCAATTTTTATCTAACTGAAGCTTCCAATCTTCAAGATTCAAGCTTCAAACTAAAGATCCACTCCACCAAACAATTGTAGACCAGACTCAATCAGATAAAAATCCGATTTTTATCCAATAAAAACTTCAGATCTAGAAAATTCAAGCTTCCAATCAACAATCCGATCCATCAAACGTAGCCCAAGTATTGCCTAGAGCTCTAATATCACTTGTTGGGCTAGAGCATGCTAAGAACACAATACTAAATCACAAACACACACACACAAAAGGAGGAATATCAAGATTCACAAGGTTCAGCAAGATGCCTACGTCCCTGGGGCAGAAGAGAGATTTATTGATGATTTACTCAAGATTACAAGAGGATTACAATTGGTTTTCTCAAAAACTCACTCAGAAATCATCAACCCTAGAAATGGGTTCAAGTCCCCTTTTATAGAGAGAAGAAAACGCCCTCCAAATCAGCTCCAGGTCGAGTCTAGAACTACTCTGACCCGATTGTCGGTCGACCGGACGGTCGCCCGATCCAAGTATGAGGTCGATCGCCTGATTGAACGCGCAAACTGCAGGACTTACTAAAAGTTTTGACCGACCAAATGGGATCTTCTTCCTCATGCAACATCGGTCGATCACTCGGTCAACTGATTTCAATTCTTGTGCATGTCAGTTGACCACATGGTCGATCAAACCTCTTGGCATAGAGTTAAAAACTCAATCCACCTTTGTTTTTGCCCTCTTTTTTACATTAAGATGTGATAGGCAGCCAATTGCAGCTGAAATTGTGTAATTATATTACAGGACATTATATTAATTACAGAGAAGATGCACCGAAATTAAAAGAAAATAAGATATTATTATGTGAACCGGAGATATTAATAACTAGAACCATTACATCTTAAGCATTGTCCCACTCAGGGGCAACTTTTAAGTCACCATCTTTAGATGTGGACTTACTTTCATCGCATGGAAAATGTTTTTCTTTTCTGTAGGTTGAAAGTATCTTCTAGCAATATTTCTCTGCATGCAATTGAATAATACTCTTAATAATTCAATAATTGAGTCTGACCTTGACGAGGAGTGTTAGATTCAATGTCTGAACCTCAAACCAAAAAAATGAGAAAAAAATTGGAAAGCCAAATCAAAAGTTTTGATGCTACAACTCTAAATCATCATTTCACCTCGTGTTCTGTCGGCAGAGTTGCACAACATAAAAATATTTATGTATAGTAAAATGTGTGAAAGACTTATATATATATATATATATATATATATATATATATATATATATATATATATATAATATATTATATATATATATATGGGCTTACTGTACCTCAGCCTGCAGGCTGAGAGAGTTTCTCAGCCTGCGGACGTGGCTGAATATAGGCCACACATTGGTCGCAGAGTGTGAGCGCAAAAAAAAATCAAAAAATCCCGCCTAAACAATCGTGAAACAAATTGACAAAAATACCCCTTTTATATGACGACTGTGACTTCTAGCATTGAAAAGTAAAAAAATATTCCATGGTCGCATACTTAATACAGAATAAAGAATACCGGAGGAAACATGCTATCGTATAGCAATGCGACCTCCTTCAGTACTGCGACCATAGTCGCAAACTTCTTTCTCATTACGATGGTGATGACGAGGATTAGAAGTTTAAAAAAATTGTATTTGTTTTTTTTTTAATATATATAAATCTGTTTTCTAAAGTTAATTGTGTGAATTACATTTTTACTACTATGTCTTGGTTGAAATGCTGTACAATTGTTACAAACCTTCATTTTAAATATTTTACGCTAAACGAATATACTGCGACCATGGACGCAGTTATAATTATATTACTTCACCCTTATAAATTTTCAAATGAAAGGTTGCGACATTGGTTGTAGTTGCTGGACGCAGACTTAATAAATACACTGCGACCTTGGTCGCAGTTGCTAGACTTTAGTCTTAATCAACAACAACAATGCTACCTTGGTCGCAGTTTCTGACCGTAGTCTTAATAAAATAAACTGCGACCTTGATCGCAGTTGTTGGTGTTTAGTCTTAATAAAATACACAGCGACCTTGGTTGCAGTTGCTGGTCTTTACTCTTAATCAACAACATCACTGCGACCTTGGTCGCAGTTGGTGGTCTTTATAAATAATCAACAACAACACTGCGACCTTGGTCGCAGTTGATGGTCGCAGTCTTAAAAAATAATCTGCAATCTTGGTCCGTCACCGCAGCAGTCCCAGTCTTTGGTCGCAGTGTCGACCATGGTCGCAGTAGTTACTGTTTGCAATGTATCTTATGCGACCTTGGTCGCAGTGTCATCTATGGTCATAGTTGTTTTTGTGCAATGCATGGCTGCGATCAAGTTCGTAGTTTATTAAAAAAACAAATATGCTTTTTATTTATGTCCAGGCATTTATCTCCAGGCATGTGAATATGATACAAAACGCTCTGTTATACAATAAGATTGAGTGTTACAATATAGCAGTACAAAGAAGACTAAACATCAAAAGAGCCAAGAAGACTAAACATCAAAAGAGCCCTTGTTGACTAAGAGCAATCTTCTTCTTGAGGTCTGGTGGCAGCAGAATCCTCCGATTCCACTTGACCCTCCAAAGTGGCGGGATACGATCTTTCGTTGATGACATCTCTTCACCAGAAGGTTATCCAGTGAGCATGGAGTTTCCTCGATGTCACTTCTGGGGTAAGAGAGGAGGTTTTGAGACCTCACAGGGAATGCTACCCACCACTATATCCACCACATCCCCGCCCCATACCACTCTGACCATCAATTATCAGAAACCTTGACTGGTGCATCAAGTCAGAGCAGATCTCGGTGAGGCTTAAGTCCTCGTCAGGGATCATGACTTCTTCCCTTGTGAACGACGAGGACCATGACTTCTTCCCTTGTGGACGATGAGGTCTATGACTTCTTCCCTTGTGGACGAATATCGATCAAGTTCGTCCATAGGGTCATCTTCATCCATGGAAGCAGGCCCCTGTTAGAGACTCTGAAGAAGGCAGAAATTCTCAGAGCAATGCTCTCGAATGATGACAGTCTAATTATGGGCTGTTAAAGGAGAGGGTGAGACCTATTTATAGGCAGCCCATAATAACCATAATTAATGGTTCATTAATTAGAATCGTCGGTATTAATGATCTCCAGCCGCCAGCGCCGATTTGGTATTAAAAGACATTAACGCCTAAACCCAATGAAGAGCCGACGCGTGGACAACCGCTTCGGAAACAACGATGGTGCGGGTTCGTCAACGTAGACTTGACGTTAAAAGATCTCATAAAATCTTTATGACAGGTCGCGTCTCACGGAGTGACTCCAAGTCGCATCAGACAACAGACACTTTTTCATTTTTCATTTAGATTCAAAAAATGACTTACTCCAAAACAACACTTTAAAACAACACTTACTTAACGTACTGCGACCAAAATCGCATTCCATGTATTGCAACCCTAGATTGCAGTTGCTGGCCATCATTATCAGTAACAACACTGCGACCTGGTCGCATTTAATCATGTACACTGCGACCAAAGACTGCGACTAAGGTCGCAGTTTAAATGTACAATGCGACCAAAGACTCTGACTACATTATATACAAAAAAATTTAATTACTTAACGTACTGCGACCAAAGTCGCAGTCCACGTAATGCAACCCTAGATTGCAGTTGCTGGCCATCTTTATCAATAACAACACTATGACTTTGGTCGCATTTAACCATGTACACTGCGACCAAAGACTTTGACTAATGTCGCAGTTTAAATGTACAATGCGACCAAAGACTCTGACTACATTATATACAAAAAAAATTAAACTGTAAAGTAGAATTTTATCGCAGGCTGAAAAAATTGATCTGAAAAGACTTTATATTTTCAAAAAAAAATTTTATCGCAGGCTGAAAAGGAGAAACTATCTTTCAAAAAAGAGGTAAAGAAATAAGGCAAAAAGTAATTTATATCCTATAAAGAGCGGCAAAATAAAAGGGAGAAATAATAATAAACTAAGGAAAAGTTATCGAAAGGGGTATTTGGTAATTTAACTTCTTCCTAAAGCGGGCCGCAAGTCAGTGACGTAACAAATTGAGCCACGTCACCGCAGGCTGAGAGAGTACTCTCAGCCCGCGGGCTGATATACATTTTTCTCTCTCTCTCTCTCTCTATATATATATATATATATAATATAATATATTATATATATATATATATATATATATATATATATATAATATATATATATATATATATATATATATATATAGTGAGTTGATCCCCTAAGAACTGTTCTCACAAATTTTTGTGAGAACTTTTATATGGACCGTCGGATCTGATAGAGATCTAATTTTATTTGATTTGATCTATCAGATCCGACGGCCCACGTGAAAGTTCTCATAGAACTCCATGAGAACGATTCTTAGAGGATCAGTTCCCTATATATATATATATATAGAGAGAGAGAGAGAGAGAGAGAGAGAAATGTAAATCAGCTGACACAGGAGGCAACTCCTCCTATGTCGCACTCAAAAATCATATTTCCCGAATAAATTTTCAAGATCCGACCAAACATTATCATCTTCATATTCTATGATATATAGATATAAAAAATCAAGTGATTTAAAGTTTGTTTACTACATTTTTTTTGGTTCAAACATTAACGATTTTTTAATAATAGAACAAAATAGAACGTTTAGATCAATGAGTAAACGAACTTCAAATCACTTGATTTTTTATATGTGTATATCTTAGAATATGAAGATGATAATGTACGGTCGGATTTTGAAATTCATTTGGGAAATATGATTTTTGAGTGCGACATAGGACGAATTTGCCTCCTGTGTCAGCTGATTTACATTTCTCTCATATATATATATATATATATATATATATATATATATATAATATATATATATATATATAAAACCTTTAGTCTTTTCATATATCTATCTGCGGGCCACAAATCTTTTGAAACCAACTCCTTATCAGGCTTTTGGAAGGTTCGACTACTTGCTTTTGTAGAAAAATTAGACGCTTGAGGATTGATAATGAATTATATCATGAATTATTTCTCTCAAGTTTCTCCGTACAACCGTGTATTCGGCGATTTTCACGCAGACATTTTCCATCGTATCTTTTGAGCCACGTAAAAAAAAAAAATTGTAGCGGAAAATTAATGACTATTGAAAACGATAGAATAAATAAAGGTATTCATACGTGAATCTATAATCTAATGGTGCAAACACTTTTGGGGATGTATTAGTACTTCTCATATATAATAGTAAGAGTTGGCAATTCCTCTCATAAAGGGGAGAAAAAAATAAAAAATTAGCATTCCTACTTCTCCCAAAAACATACGATTTAATTGTAAAAATATATTTTTAAAAACTAATTATGTAACTGTGGCGCCCCATCTGGCGGGTACGGAGACGTCACTGCGACGTATATACGCAGGTCGAAAATACCCTCACGTATATACGCTAAGCTTCAGTACAGGCAGGAATCAGAGGCGGAGCACAGTGGTAATATACATTCCAACACAAAATAGTACAAGTACATGGTCATCACAGAGAGTGATACAATATTACAGGAATATTACATCACCAGAAGATATAAAAGTACAATACATGAAGGAATATACATAGTAAAAGCTGAAAGATGCTCACGAGCAGCAAGAGGGACCTCGAGAGAAAAACAGGAGAAAAGCTGGGAGGAAGAACTACGGCGATGTTTGAGCTTCTGCTGCACTCCGATCACCGCGGGAGGATCCGCTGCGCAATCTAATCAGCTACAGTAAGGTCACCATGGTCCAGACTCAGGATCTGGACATGAGAATTCAGGATTGTCAGATGAAACCCGCGAGTACATATAATAAAGCCAGGTGGCGTGCATATTAGGCATTAGCGTATAGGAAAGTTATATCGTGAATATAAGCACATATGAACATGAAATGAGACAGTAAGTAAAGTAACTACAAGAAAATCAGTTATATAAACTCACATTACCGATCCGTGAGATTAGTACGTCGAAGGAATAATCCAAATAAGGAAACCTTCATATATATACCCTATACCTCACGTCACTATAGTCTGAGTTTATATAATCTGACTTTAATTTCACAATAATATAATAATGAAACAACATGAAAGTAAATAATCCAACAAGATAGCACAAGTATAAAAGTGGTGAGCATCAGGAGTATAACTAGTCAGTTATCAGGAGCATGTTATTATTAATTATTAAGACATATCTGATTTTTATATGTCGGTATGTGTCCCATCCCACATATCTCAGCATACAAGCCAGAGAGTAAGTTATTGGAAACTGATGGAGATCGACGAACCATGCCATCAGAATGGGTCTCGTACATGCCCGGAACAACGGTCAAGGAGTATCCGGTGCCGAGCCGGAACGTACCGCTAGGTACCGGGACTTATTGTACGCCCGAACAGGAATAGGATGTCACCATTCCCACAGGAATAGGCCCAGGGGCTTATGGTACAACCGGCAGATAAGAGAGTAGGGGTGCCAGTACAACCCCACGGAAGTGCCTGGTGGCCTCCAGGTCGAATCCAAGTATATGGTCGCGACCACTATAAGACCATCATAAACATGGAGCCTATATCGGTACTCATCAGTTTCCCCCATCCCGGTATACGTTGTCTAATATTAGAATTTGTCCAGTGATAATGTCCATAAGTGTTTATAGTAATCCTGTATTCATGGTCATTCTATTACGGGGATCAATAGGAGTATAGTATCAGGAGTTACCCTTTTTCAGGGGTTCAAGAGTTTAGGAGTACAG